>JAGKTK010004218.1:34146-49671 GCA_018397895.1 Paralithodes camtschaticus | reverse complement strand
GCTTGTTAATTGTACTGAAATGTATAGGAGGAGGAGGAGGTGTTTATAACCACCAATAAAATAAATACCCTCACCCAAATTGTGCACACACCGGAAAATTAATACCTCGTTGTCAGGGCAGTTTAAGAGAGATTTACCACACTAATGAAGAGGAAAGTGGGGTCGTAGAAAACGGGAAATAGCTGCAGGGGACACTTTTATTGTTTAGTGGTGCATCGTACATGACAGGTTAAAGGGGGTGAATCTAAAGGGGTTCTACAAATGTAGTTCTTTCAACACCAAAACACTCTTCATTATTGTGTTCTGGCTATCATGTGACGCATAGATTCCGCTAAGGAAATTAGAAAGCTAATCGACTCCCGCTGCGTAAAATCGTCTAATATTATTTAGAAAAATCTATAACTTCTGTTATCACATAGCTAATTAAGGAAGACTCCGTTCTTAACATTAATCCTCCATTATAAACCCCCATGTACTTGAATAAATTAATGAAAGCATATGGTCCTCCCGGGATTCGAACTTGGGACACCACACCCAGACCATAAGCATCTAAACCATTACACCAACAACATAGTTAAAGGCTATGTACTGTACACGATCCCAGAACCCTACCTATCACAGTTAACTCCAAGCCGTCCCTATGTTACCTGTAGAGCCTGTAACCATGGCAACAGGTGATGATGACACAGCAGGAACAAGGACAGTAGTCGGTATCCGTAGGTGGACCATGATCATCTTACCTGGAGGAGAAGAGAAATATGGAAGGTTAGTGCTTGGAAGTGAGAGAGGCTTATAGAGGGGGAGGTAGGTTAAGGGGGAGATCTCCACTTGAGGGATTTTTTTCTTGACCCCTTTCTACCTCATGTTTAGCCCCATTGCTTTTGATATTATAAAACGTTCGCCCCATTAGTTTAGCGATTTTAAGAACTTTCACCCCATATTAAGACCTTTCGTGCCATTCAGGTGTCGATTTTATCCTGGCGAGCGATAGCGAGCCTGTAATTTAAGAGGAACCGGCCTTTGGCCGGGACATTTTTCTACCGAAAAATGTACAAATTTATCTTGAAAGGGACTCAAGGGGGTATAATTTTAAGCTTGATGGAGGTCTAGGGAACAAAGTAAATACCTCCCCTTAAGGGGGTAGTGGTTATTTGTTCGTGTATTATACGGTACTATTTATTCATTCTTCAAATGCTCGTGTGTCACCGGTTTTAGAATATCATTGAAATTTAACCCTGAGAAAACAAAGCATTAAGGGGGGATGGGCGTATTAAAGGGGGATGGGCGTATTTATTGGTTCATTTATGTATCTTCTTATAATTTCTTTAGTGTCCTCGCTAGACCTTCATCAACCTTTAACACAAATAAGCCCCCTAGACCCCCCTTCAAGATATTTTTTTTTTTTTACATTTTTCGGTAGCAACATATCCCGGCCAAAGGACGGTTCCTCCGAGAATTACAGGCTCGCTATCGCTCGCCAGGAAAAAATCGACACCTAAATGGAACGAAAGGACTTTATATTGGCAAAGAAATGGGGTAACAGGTCCTAAAATCACCAAACGAATGGAACGAACGTCTTAAAATCTCAAAGCTAATGGGACTAAACATGAGGGAGAAAAAGCAACTACCCCTTAAGGTGAAGTAACAGAATGAGGTAGTATGAGGGTGAGGTAACTGTGTAATAGTTTTTTTTTGTTTTTTTTTCTATGCGATTGAGGGAGGCAAAGGGCATAACTGCCTATAGCGAGTGCCTCCCCCATAGTTGAAAGAGTGACAGGGCCAAAATCAAGGGACGTTCGAGCCAAAATGCCTGGACACACGGAGTGTGAAGCAATTTAAGTCACAGGAAGAGGGAAAGACTGATTCTGGGAGAGAGTTCCAGAGCTCAGCTGTTGAGTAGAAGAAAGTTTGAGAGTAACGTTTCACTCTTGGGTTGGAGAGTTGCACAGAGTAGGGGTGGGATTGAGTTGCAAGACGGGTACCACGTGCCCTACGTAAAGGAGGTGGTATGCACTGGGTGTTAGTGTTATAATTATGTGCATTGAACACTATCTCTCTCTCTCTCTCTCTCTCTCTCTTTCTCTCTCTCTCTCTCTCTCTCATCTATGTACAACTATTTACAAATGACTGACAAATGTATTGATAGGTATGTATGAATTTGTTTTGTAAGTTTGTATATTACTAACTTAAAGAATATTCTACATAATAACTACCGGTATCAAATAGTCATTACACTATCTTATACCTCATACATCCACACATCAACCTCTCCACTACTTCCATTCATTCATTCATTCACTCACTCACTCACTCACTCACTCTCTCTCTCTCCTGCTCCAATTAAGGTAATCCTCGGCCACTAATTCACCATAAGGACGACCCAGGTTTCCATTAGGACTGTCAGCGGCCCTCCGTTTAAGAAGGTTGCCTGCTGAAAGGCTCTCTCTCTCTCTCTCTCTCTCACACAGCGCTGTCAGGGAAAGCAAAGTTTACTATCTCCACAATTTACCTGACAGAACCATCAGCAGGCATGTACCCCCCACTGCCAAAGCTATTTCTAGAACCCTGCATAAGAACATCAGGCTATTAGGTCCCTTGGATGCTAAACATCTTATCAGTATTAGCTGTATTTCCACTAATGCTGCACATCCAATGAGCCATCAAAGCTGTACTAGCAACAACACTAAACACCTTGTTGGCCATCAAAGCTGAACTGCCACAAAACTACACATTTAGTGAGCACCATCGGCACACTGGAGCAATCATCAGCAGCCTCATCAGACGACCAATACAGTGAGACAGGCTACGATACCATATTGGGCGAGATAGTGAACACTACACCACATATGCCACCTTCTACACCTGCCTTCGTCGTCCGAGACACCGCAGTGGCTCGAACCATCGCCATAGATATACCGGTAGATATATAGACATATATAAAGAGTAAAAGATTGATAGATGGAGAACAAATACCGGAAAGAACCATTAATTTATAATATTTATTAATGGATAGATGTAAATAGATAACAAATAAAAATACATATCAATATAGTCCTAGACATACTTGGACGGATAACTAAAAGATTGATAGATACCGGAGAAAAGTGAGAGCAAAATGTTAGTCTATTTTTAGTTTTCAAGAAATGCAACCACTAACCGCCCCAACACACAGACAATCCGAACTAAACCACCACAACCAAACAACAGACATCCAATTACCACCAGCTTAGACACCCTCGTTACTGGCAGCTTAAAAGCGGCGTCACACAGACAGCTCTTCGGCATTTTTTTCTGACTGAGACAGGGCGAAAATCTATCTCATTTATTGTTTGCTGTTTATCTTAACGATCTTAAGAGCTCCATTGGTAAGAAGTACTCTGGATTACCGTGTGTCTCTAATTAAATAACATATATCGTTAGTCTTAATGATACAAAGGTATATTTAAATTTAATCTGTTGTACGCAGATGGTACCGTACAGTTGGCCAAATAAGTCATGTCTCCGCTGTCATTACGTTTTACTCGTTGTGTGTTGTATTAATATCTGTCAGATGTTGAATAGGGTGTGTAAAGACAGGAACATGTTTGAATATCTCACTTGAAACAATGAATTATACCTTAGATAGTGCTGATACCAATTATTGATCGAAATATACTTGGTGCTGCGACATCACTTATTTGGGCAACTGTACTATTTTTATTGTTGAAACTGACAAGCAATTGCAAGGTGCTATAGATGTTATACATGAGTATTGTGATCAAATGTTTTTTTACAGATCAACCTGAGTAAAACGAAAGTCATTGGTTTTCAAGAGGGAAGGTAAGGAAGTACAAAAACTTTAAGTTTGGTAATGAACTTATAAGAGGTAGTTGAGGATTAGGCCTATGTTTATCTTTGTGTTTAGAAGACAGTATGAATTATGGCCTGTAGCCTAATATGAAATTAACCTTACATTCGTGCCTGGTACCATAGAAAGCTGACACAAATAAATGTAGAAGTAGCCCGGTTTTCATTGTATTTCACTTTCTAAAACACATCTTCTTTGGTCACACACACCTTCTCTCGACCAATGCATGGAGCAGACTGATATAAGTATGGGTGGCTCATGCAAGCGATTGACAACAAGCAGGGCGGGTTGGTGTAACTAACTCAGCAGGTACCGGTAACATGACGTAACTTCAGACGGGGAGGTAACTTCGGACACTCTAGAAAACATATACAATGAACCACAGTTATGGGATAAATACAATATGTTATGGAAAAAAAGTATGTCTGCGGTGTTCTTCCATAATGCAGTCGTTTTTCCATAACTGTAGCTTACATACTGTTATCCAAAAGTGTCCGAAGTATAGCCCCCGTCCGAAGCTAGGTCATTTCACGGTACTACCAAAACGTATGGGCACCAGGGTGTTAAACCGGAGCAATTTTGTTATAACTAAGACTTCAATGAATATAAGAAGATACACAGGAAAATTACCATTAAACTACATTTTTTTGGCCATTTTATCACTTTGAAATACTTCATAAAAACTGTAAACAACAATATAACCATGTTTATATAATTAGAAAGACTAAAGGAAAAAGGGACTTGGCACGTCGCCCGCAATGAATGGGTTAAGTTCTCTAAAATCATCTGGTGGTAGGTAGAATAGACGGTCATCATTTAACTGAAGGCTTATTCCTGGTTCATAATTTCCTTTGAAAATTGGCTTGGTGTTTTGTCTCCCTTTCAAAACAAACACACACACACACACACACACACACACACACACACACACACACAAACACGTGCGGTTGTGTGTTTATAGGTACTTATCAATTTGGTGCATGCTTACGAGTACATTTTTCGATTTTTAAACCTAAATTACACTAACCTAACCTAACCTAACCTAACCTAACTTACCTAACCTAACCGAAAACACTCCATTTCAACGTATTTTAAAGAGGTGTGTACCGATTAACTGTCGCCCCAAACCTCATGTACCTGTAAACCTACAAATATCCAGAGATTTGTACCAATAAACACACAACCGCTCGTACACACACACACACACACACACACACACACCTTTTGTTTATGTTGGCACTATCCTGCCACCACCACCAGCCCATCATTGCCAACACTGATTTAACCCTTTGAGTATCAGCGATGTGTTATATTTTTTCTAACTATATTTAAACGATATTATGCTGCTTAGGAAGAATCTGGAGTAGTTAAATGGGTTGGTTGAGATAGTTTGAAGCGTTATATAACTGCTAGAAGTCCTTCTTAAGCTGTATAAAATAGTCTACTAGCTACCAGAATTTGATGAGAAGGACGTCCCTGGTACACGACACATAGCACAGACAGCCCTGCCTTTGATGTCTCTTAATGTCGGCCACTGTCAGAAAATAGACGTGTTTGCATACCAATTAGTTATCAAAATAAACCTAACTGTAAATTAAAACACTGATTTGGGTTGTAGGTAAGTGTGTAGGGATACAGGTGTTAACGCTAGCTGGTCCGACGTCTTGTGGGCTATTATGATGTTTTGCTTTAATATTATTGAGGATTTTGCTTACGGTACGTTTGCCTTTTTCGAGCAATGTATTTTAGTTTGTCCACTAAGCTAACAAAAAAGCTTCCCAGACCTCCATTAAGCTAAAATTGCGCATTGTTCGATAAAAAAAAAATCCTGACCGAAGGTCGATTTCTTCTAAGTTACAGAAAATATGGACACATGAATGAGGTGAAGCATCTTAATATCGCCAAACTAATGGGGTGAAACGTCTTATAATCTCCAAACTAAAGGAGCGAAATAGGGGAGGTCCAAAGAGATCTAAGGGTGTGAGGATAACAAGGTAGGGGCCTGACAAATAGATACCGGTACCGTAGATATACTGTATATGGAGGTACAGCAGCATACCGTACCGTATAGTTTTCACTCCGTAGAAGTACTTTTGTTTATCAATCAATAACTTTAAAACGTGTACGGTCAAGTACTCTCTATAACTTCAAACATATGAAGACTCACCTAGGGGTGAGTCATTTAGTAATATATTCTTATTTTTGGCTGACGAATACGTCCTGAAATTTATGACAACAATATTTAATCACCCTGCGCAATATAAACACAAATACACGCTGCGGCTAAATTTTTACAAGACCTATCTGGTGGTTTCGAACCTGGGCGATTGGGTTAGAAAATAGTGAAACAATTTTTCCATTGCAACAAGGCATATCCTGTTACCGGTACCATACAACAAAAGTATTTAATTTTATAGTCTTATGTGGATACATATTTCATTACACAATCACAATGGAAAACATTTTAACGCACTCCTCCCCCAGGATTCAAGCATTTTAATACAAAATATAACCACATATGACGTGTATTATTTGTCTGTGAAATATAGCCTAATCATGAGCTTTTGACTAGCGTAACTCAAAGCCAAAGGAATAATTGATATTTGTTGGACTAAACAGCCTCCCTGAAGTCATAGCCTAAGCTATAGGATGAAGCAGTCGGGGCGGTCTGTCTGTTTGGCCCTCAGACTATCACATTGCCGGTATAAACTGATAGAATATGTAATCGGGTTAAATCATTTGCACGTCCACTGATTGGGTGCAGTTACAGATCCGTTATAGGCAGGTAATAAAATAAACTACGGTATAACTTATACAACAGATAGGCAGCCGGTATGACCTCCGCCAACTACGGAGGTTATGTTTTCACCTCTGGTTGCGTGTGTCTATTTTTCTGTTGATATCTTAAAAAGTTATGAACCGATTTTCACGAAACTTTATGGACGGATACGATACGCACCAAGGAAGAAGTGATTCAATTTAGGAGGTGATCGGTAGAGCATATACCTCCGCCTGTGTAGGTGGCTCACAAAAGTATGCGTTCTCCCCAGTTTACATTTTGGAAAGAAGGCATACAGGCTATATTTACATCCTCAAGGAGATATACTGTATTAGGACTTATACAGTATTTCCACGACAATCCTCCCTTCGCTTAATAGACTGTGGGCCTGTGTTTGGACCTAAATTATTGAGCATGTGTGATTTACGGGTAATAAACTAGGATGGTGACGGCTGCGGTAGTGGACCATAAACTCACAAGACACCCACGAACATATCGGTCCTTGCGGCTAATAGTCAGTTCGCCAGATAGATAGATATATACGGTAGATATATTCGAATAGATTCATCCACACCTAGCATAATCTGAAATTGAATCAATCTAGATAAAACCTTGTCCTATTCCAAAACCAAATCTAACATGATATTAAATTTGGTCTTAACCTTAACTGAACCTATCAATAAATAGACCAATAAATAAACCCTTCCCCTCTTAACCAAACTTAACATAATGTCACGACATAACACAACCTAACAAGTGTGATCATAACAACCAAGATATAGACTACTGTATATCTTGATAACAACAGGAGTGTGAACGAAAGACCTAGAGTGTGAAACTACCCTCAGCAATGATTCACACATACCGCCACCCAAACATTCACTCACCTGGCTCACCCACCTAAATCTCAGCAGAGAGAGAGAGAGAGAGAGAGAGAGTTCGTGTGCGTACGTATATGTGTGTGTGTGTGTGTGTGTGTGTGTGTGTGTGTGTTTGTTTATGTATGTGTGGAGGAGGGGGACAACCACATGCATCTCTTCCGAAGACATTATCATAATGACCGTATACTTAAAGGGGTACACACACACACACACACACACACACTCTCTACGTGGAAAGAGGTCACAATTCGAGTTTCGCAGGGAGCGGTGCTGGCTCCCATAGTGATTCAAATATAATATATATTAACGACATGCCAAAGGATATAAATGCATACCGGTATATGAATATGTTCGCAGATGATGCCAAGATCATGAAGTGTATAGAAGATGAAAACAGTGGAAAGGAACTACAGAGGGATTTGGTAGGATAGATCAATGGAGCAAGAAGTGGAAAATGGAATTCAACACAAATAAATGTCATGTAGTGGAAATGGGAGTACGGTACGGTAAGTAAAAGAAGGCCTCATATGGACTATAAGTTAGAACATACTATTAACCCATCAGAGAAAGAAAAGGACTTAGGGATAACTGTCAGGGGTGATCTTTCACCTGAGAATCATATAAATAAGATAGTGGGAGAATCCTATGGACTGTTAAACAGAATACAAATCGCATTTATCTATTGTTACGGCCCTACAATGCTGAACCCAAGAGATTAAAATTCAAGCAAGGGCAACCAGCATGCTGTTGTGTTTCAGAAGGCCAAAAGGGTTAATGTCTTAGATAATCACAAATTAATGAAGAAGGATGATATTAAACACTTCTAATTTTCGTATTAATTATAATTACTATTAACTAGGGAAAACGAACAGGTTGATAAGCATGATGATTCAATTAATCACGGCAAAGAATAATAATGGGCTAAGCGCCGAGTGAAGGCCTCGAGTAAATGCACTCGTTACAAGGAATGAACACTACACAAAAAGAACATTTGAAGAACAGTTAATCAACACCTAGCGCACTGAACAGCAAACTGAATCACACTCAATCACAGACCGATATATGATACCATGTAATATCACCAGTTAACACGCTCGGACAACGTGTACACTCTAGAACACTAATCAATGTTCGTTACACACCACACAACACCATATGAAACTCAGAGCTCTTCACAACACTAGGGCTCGTTACACATACACAATAATACACCAATGATGTCTCATCTCCCCTTCAAAGGACAAAACAATGCACTACCTACTTGTCTTAACGCACAAACCAGCAGACAACATGTCACGCATGTCCAGGGGTGTACCCAGACCAGCGTGAACAGGAGCACTTCTCCCACCTCTGCCTCGTCGGGCTCTCCAACAGGTACTAACTCTCAACTCTTCCCTCCCCACATACATCTCCTGCCTAATCGCTATTTTCGGCAAGAAACTTGGTGTCACACTAGTCTTATACAGCAGAGTCACACGGAATATCAGATAAAGGCCTCCTGTCGTGGGAAACGTAGATCTTCCCACGCCTACATGCCCCACGTGTGTAGGTGGGTGAAGGGGTCCCAGGCCTACACACCACGTGCACCCACGGGTGGTGCTTGCGACACTCTGGACACCAGCCGCTATCGGTGTCTCTCTCCTCCCTCCGTCTCTGCTACCACGCTGCTCCCTTACACTATATAAACGAAGAGATGCTGGAGAAAATAATAAAAACAATTGTGAGACCAAGACTGGAGTATGCGGCAGTGGTGTGGGCACCACATCTAAAAAAAAACACAAAAAATGTAAATAAGCTGGAAAAGGTTCAGAGAGCTGCAACTAGGATGATACCAGAACTGAGAACTCTAAGGGATAGGAGGGAGAGAGGTGATATGATTATGATGTATAAATGTGCGAGAGGAATCGAGAAGGTGGACAAGACGGATTATATTGTGAAGGATAATGGTAGAACTAGAGGACATAGATATAAGCTAATGAAAGGAAGATGTAAAGGAGATGTAAGAAAGTATAGTTTCCCTTACAGAAGTAAAAATAAATGGAATCAGTTAGAAGATGAAGTGGTGTGTGAAAAAAAATATGTATATGTTTAAAGCAAAGTTAGATAATTGTAACTCAGGAAGCGGGACAATACGAGCCTAAACAGTTCAACTCCTGTATACTATAATTAGATAAATACACTATATACCGGTACCGTTATGTATTTCATAATGTTTGTTCAGCGCAGTCATGATTTGTATTTACCTACCCTAAGGGGAGATGGGTCGTTTTTCTGGTCCCCCTTCTTCCTCATGTTTAGCCCCATTAGTTTTCAGATTCTAAGACGTTCGTCCCATTAGTTTGGCGATCTTAAGACCTTTCCCCCCCATTTTGTTGTCAATATTTAGAAATTTCGTGTAATTTAGGTGTCGATTTTTTCCTGGTGAGCGAAAGCGAGCCTGTAATTTAAGAGGAACCGGCCTTCGGGACATTTTTCTATCGAAAAATGTACAAATTTATCTTGAAGGCGAGTCTTCGGGAGGTATTATTTTGTTAAGCTTGATGGAGGTCTAGGGAGGAACAAATATATAAATGAGCAAATAAATATGCCAATCCCTCCTTAAAGTCAACAACCAAATGAGTTAGTTTCTGTGTTACTGCAAATAATGAGTGCATATTATTTTCTTCACGTGATAAGACTGCTTTAGTTACCTATACCGGTACTCTGATATAAGACGAACATTAATTATAGTTTCTGATCTGGTATTATATTAGCCTTATTTTCAAACCAATGCCAATTATTATTAACTCATGCAGTACGGTACCAGAGACGTCCTATTAATCATATGCTGGCAACTATTAGATGATTTTAATCAGCTTAGGAAGGACCTCTAGCAATAATAAAGATTCAAACTAGCTCAACCTACCCTTTTAACTACCACAGATCCTTCGTAAGCTGCATAATATCGTCTAAATATACTAGATAGAAAACTATATAACACACGTCGCCGGTACTCAAAGGGTTAAGGCTATATCGATTGCCTTCTAGCCTGCTCACATGTGTACGGATATTTAGGTTACAGCACCAGTAATTATTATTATTATTATTATTATTATTTTTTTTTTTTTTTTTTTTTTTTTTTTTATTTTCCAACTTACTTCCTTTTTGGGCTTAGGCTGAGGGCCTTAACATTCCCTTTTTTTCAATTAACAATGAATCCCGTGGGGTCTTTTTCCATTCTAGGGGGTGAGAAATGGTNAGGGAGGTACTGGTACAATAAGAAAAACTATAATGTAACTAGAATAAAATAGATTGTACACTATATTGTAACTGTCACCTTAAAAAAAAAAAAAAAAAAAAAATAGAAGGAAACTTGCTTACATTACTGAAATGTTTGTGGACATGCAGTAATGCAAGTAATGGTCACTCTTCTGTAAATAAAAAATGGCTTACTTAAGAATGGGAACGGGGTGGAGGTCTGGTTATTTTTGTTATTTTTGTTTTTTTCCAACTTACTTTCTCTCGGGCATAGGCTGAGAGCCTTAACATTCACTGCTTTACAATGAACAGTGAAGCCCGTGAGGTCTTGTTCCAGTCTAGGGAGTGAGACATGTGAAGCACGTAGAGTACAACGAGCACCTGCCATCTTGCCTTCACATGAGGCACGGTGCTCACTCATGGCCCGATACGTGTTGCCACTTTATTCTTTCTCTCTTTCTCTCTCTCTCTCTCTGGCACGAAAGGTCTTGATATTGATATAGAAATGGGATGAAAAGGTTTTAAAATCGACAAAATAATAGGGCGAACATCTTAGAATCTAAAAACTAATGGGGGAGAAGAGGGGCCAGAAAAACTACCCATCTCCCTCTTGACTCACGAAGATCCCTCCATCACTTATTAAAATCGTCTAGCATTAGCCAGAATAAACTGCCAAAATGCGTCATAATCCTCAAAGGGGTTAACCGCACATCGTAACTCAAAGACCCATTGTAGTTGTAGTCATAACATAACTAGGGCCACACACACACACACACACACACATTATGATCCTACAATCCGACTAGACTATTATTACCTAAGAGTGCAGACTGTACTTTAAGGGGATATTCTAGTGTATTATTGTGTATTTGTATATTAATTTAGCCTATATATGTGTTCTTATTTTAGTTACCGTACCTACCAAGAGCTCCATCAAGTTAAAACAAAATATACGGTACGATACCTAAGACCCCACTTCGAAGTAAAGTTGTGCCAGGTCGAAGGCCGATTTCACCTAAATTGCAGGCTCGCTATCGCTCGACAGGAAAAAATATCGACACTTCAATGGCACGAAAGGTCTTAAAATCGCCAAATTAATGAGGAGAAATTTTGAAATCTCAATAATAATGGGGCTTAACATGAGGGAGAAGGGTGTCCAGCATTCCGTACCACATTGCTACCGTAACTAAATTTGTCTTTAAAGTTTGAATATGTTAACACCAAGCCCATTGTTTATTCGTGTATCAAATGTTACCCCAAGAAACTTTGTTTTATCAACTAGCATTGATTAAATTATATTGTTCGACATCCATCATTCCGTATTCAAAAGCAAGAAAAATGGTACCGGTACCGGTATACAGGTTATCCACAATACAAAACCATATCTCCACCATCTCCCACCTTCATCAACAACAGGGGCCTCTCCACACCAACACCACGTGGCCATGTTGCTCAAGAGACAAAACAAAACATGAAAAATAGCAAGGTGGTTAGCCCACCAGCTTTTATCTCTCCAACTCTTCATCCTTCAAAACTTCGTTCTCCACTAGACCCTTGTACTTCTAACCTTGAAGCAACCTAGCTTTAATCTGATTCTGATTCTGAATACAAAACCCTGTATAGCCTAATGTACCGTACCTGAACTCGGTAAACTGCCCTCCAACCCTCAATGATGCTGCCATACAAATAAAGTACTGTATATACCGTACCGGTAATACGTGTGGAGAAGAGAACAAGAGAACATATTGGCCTGATGAAGCTATATGCGAAACGTTGTCAATAAAGTATTCCTCCTCACATGGTAGCCTCTTCATATTCACCTTGTTTACTGACCCAGTCTGGCCACACTGTCGCTAACGGGGAGACCAGTCAGATTTTCAGTATCGGTACAGTAGAAAATATGCAGACCTTACACTGGAGGGAGTTGGAATCAGCTAGGTCAAGTTACAGTATGTTTCCCTGTTGTACCGGTACTTTTATCTTCCACAAAAATGGAGTTTTGTGGAGAATATGTGTTAATCTGAGTGTGTGTGTGTGTGTGTGTGTGTGTATTTACCTATTTGTATTTACCTATTTGTAGTATACAGGAGTTGAGCTTTTTAGGCTCGTATTGTCCCGCTTCCTGAGTTACAATTATCTAACTTTGCCTTAAAAATATGAATGTTTTTGGCACACACCACTTCCTCTTCCAACTGATTCCACTTACTTATACTTCTGTAAGGGAAACTATACTTTCTCACATCTCCTTTACATCTTCCTTTCATTAGTTTATATCTATGCCCCCTAGTTCTACCATTATCTTTCACAATATAACCCTTCTTGTCCACCTTTTCGAGTCCTCTCACACATTTGTACATCATAATCATATCGCCTCTCTCCCTCCTATCCATTAGAGATGGTAAATCTAATTTCTTTAATCTCTCCTCATATGGTAATTCTCTCAGTTCTGGTATCATCCTAGTTGCAGCTCTCTGAACCTTCTCCAGCTTCTTTATATGCTTTTTTAGATGTGGTGCCCACACCACTGCCGCATACTCCAGTCTTGGTCTCACCAATGTTTTTATTATTTTCTCCAGCATCTCCTCGTTTATATAGTTAAAGGCTATTTTTATTCTGTTTAGCAGTCCATATGTTTCTCCCACTATCTTATTAATATGATTCTCAGGTGAAAGATCACTCCTAACAGTTATCCCTAAGTCCTTTTCTTTCTCTGATGGGTTAATAGTGTTTTCTCCTAACTTATATTCCGTATGAGGCCTTCTTTTACTTACTCCCATTTCCACTACATGACATTTATTTGTGTTAAATTCCATTTTCCACTTCTTGCTCCATTGATCTATCCTATCCAAATCCCTCTGTAATTCCCTACCACTGTTTTCATCTTCTATACGCTTCATGATCTTGGCATCATCTACAAACATATTCATATATGCATTTATATCCTTTGGCATGTCGTTAATGTATATTAGAAACATTATGGGAGCCAGCACCGCTCCCTGCGGAACTCCACTTGTGACATCTTTCCACGTAGAAAATTTATCTCTGATAGTAGTCCTCATCTGTCTCCCTGAAAGATAGTCCTCCATCCAATTTAACAAACTACCCTGAATCCCTCCATACTCTTTTAATTTCCACTTCAGCCTGCTATGCGATACTCTGTCAAAAGCTTTCTTCATGTCAATATATACGCAATCCACCCATCCATCTCTCTCTTGTAATATGTCAACCACTCTGTCATAAAAACTTAGTAGATTTGTAACACATGAGGTACCCTCCCTGAATCCAAATTGCCTGTTAGATAGTAGATTATTCTTTTCCAAGTAAATCATCCATCTTTTCTTAATTATTTTCTCACAGATTTTGCACACTATACTAGTAAGTGACACAGGTCGATAATTCAATGGATGTTCCCTGTTCCCACCTTTATAAATCGGTACAATGTTGGCTCTCTTCCAGTCCATTGGTAATTTTCCCACTTCCAGAGAGTATTTCATTATCTCATATAAGGGTTTCACTAGTTCGTCAGCACATTCTTTCAAAATCCATCCCGCTACATTGTCAGGTCCCACTGCTTTTTTCACATCTAGTCCTTTCATTATTTCTACTAGCTCCTCTGGGAGAAAATTAATCTCTCCCAGTTTATCACCAATTTCACCTACCGGTACTTCTTCAAAGTTATCACCTTTAGTATATACTGAGTGTAGTGTATTGTTCATAATTTCACACATATTCTGGTCGTCATCATAAGTGGTCCCTTCAACCTTCAACCTGACTATTCTATCCCTTACCTTCATTTTACTATTTATAAACCTATAGAACAGCTTAGGATCACGCTTACATTTTTTCACAATGTTCTTCTCATATTCTCTGGCTTCTTGTCTCCTGATTGCAGCATATACATTTCTTAATCTCTTGTATCTGTTCCAAGTTTCTCCATTACACCTTTTTCTAGCTGCCTTCCACGCTTGGTCTCTCTTTTCCTTGGCTTTCCTACATTTTTCATTAAACCAATCCTTTTCCTTCGCTGACCTATTACCTTGTTTAGGGACATATTTATTAACTCCTTCATATATTGTTTTAAATACTCCATACTTCTCGTCTAAGAAAGGTGTGTGTGTGTGTGTGTGTGTATTTCTGGATTAGTCAGCAAGATTTCTAAAAATAACAAAATGGAATGAACTTGGGCACAACTTGTCAGTAAGCTTCAACAACCTTTATTGAGTACCGGTACACGCTCCCTCAAAGACTTCTTCACACAAAACAATCTTTTATTTATACCTTGTTCCCAATAAGTAGGCCAAAACTCTTCAACATTAACTTGTATAGCTCACAAAAGACTAGAGTAGGCCTAATCAAGCTAATATTTATATCATCTAGGAAGGGTCAGCCAGGGAATAGGGGTGGAAACTTACAGCCCATTTGATCCAGCTATTTTTTAGTTATAGCGGTTAGGGTTCACGATATCTGGCCTACCAATATGGAACAGGGTATAGTGATGTTTGTGTTCATCCAATTTGGGTTGAAAGCCTTGATCCATCTAATAATAAATAGGCCTACATAATTAGATGTTCTTTCGACAATTAGCCTATACATGAACTGAAGCAAACGTTTGGTGTCTACATTCAGATTGTCAGTGGATATCGTACCTGCATATAATTTATTCATTTTTGGTTATGAATGCATGAACCCATGGAAGGAGGAAAGACTTTGATCCTCCAATTTCCTTTCTTAATACCTTTGAGATTGATTTAATCTCAGGTCAGAAATCTTCCAAAAAATAT
>JAGKTK010004218.1:0-19136 GCA_018397895.1 Paralithodes camtschaticus | reverse complement strand
TGTGTGTGTATGTGTTATGTATAATCTGCCTGTATGTATGTGTTGCCTGTCTGTCTGTTGTATGCCTATCTACCTGTCTGTTAACATCCGCTCGTCTATCTATCTGTCTATCTGTGGTGTCATGACTGCAGGCTTACCCAGAAGCTATTGTAGGGATCTAGGTCAACGATACCAGCAGGTTCATACCGCCTCAAATACGAACGAGCGGATTAACCCACTGAGCACCAGCTTATATATAGTAAATGTACAACGAGGGACCAGCAGGTTGTAATTTGTTTGTTTTCCTGAAAACACATGGCATGGGTTAGTAATGAAAGAAAAAACACAACAACCCCGCTCACCTTGGTCATTTAGGGGTCCTGCGGGGCGGCGGAAAGTCGCAATTAACA
Organism: Paralithodes camtschaticus; assembly: GCA_018397895.1. Classification (NCBI taxonomy): domain Eukaryota; kingdom Metazoa; phylum Arthropoda; class Malacostraca; order Decapoda; family Lithodidae; genus Paralithodes; species Paralithodes camtschaticus. The sequence goes on along the minus strand of JAGKTK010004218.1, from coordinate 18,747 downwards.
TGGGGAAATGGGTAGGCAAAATACTGGAAAATCAATCCCGCGCGCGCCCACACGCACGCAGCTGGACTTAAAGGGTTTCCAACCATCGGTATTGTTGCGTGGGATACTAAAGCAGTTCCCATACAAATCTGAACCCTCTAGGAGTCTAGGTGCCATAGGACAAAAGTAATTAACGCGAACGCAACCATTGCCTTCGCTGGGGTTTAGCGTTACATACATGAGACGCATAACATGCGTCGCTGGTACTCAAGGGGTTAAGGTGGCCCACCTCGTTTTTTTTTTCCTCTCTCTCTCTCTCTGGGTTGTATCCATTCGGCCCCATTCAGCCTACTGTTTTAAGACGTTTATCCCCATCCAGGTTTCAAATTTTTCCTGGTGAGCGGTAGAAAGCCATTATATTTTATTAATTGTCTTTGACAGCAGGCTAAATGTGTAAATTTTTCGATAGAAAAATTTATCCGGCGAAGCCGGATTTCTCCATACAATGCTGGCTCGCTGTCGCTACCCAGGAAGAAATCGACACCTGGATGGGGATAAACGTCTTAAAGCAGTAGACTGAATGGGGCCGAATGGATACAAGCCAGAGAAAGAGAGAAAAGGAGAGAACAAAACCAGGTCACCCCCCTTAATTAAGTCAGGCTGAAAATAACCACGAAAGTCAGGATGCAGCAGTATTCTAATGTAAAAGAGCGATTTATTTTTTTGGGTAAACCCTTGAACGCGAGCGATCTCTCCTAATTTAAACCCGGTATCACACAAAAATGAAAAATAAATAAACCCTCCCCCCCTTAATAAAATGTGATTCCTACGTTCACACTGAAAACAAAAAATCAAGGATATTAAAAAGGTATATACAGTATATAGGCCTAAGATTAGTGGGTAGGCTATACTGACGGTGCTTTGCCATTTTATCCTTATAATAGATGGGTTTATTATTACTAGTGTACCTTTATGAGGATATATTATTATTATTATTATTATGGACACTTTAAACACCCTTTTCGTACCCGTAATTTATGACAGTGTACCCAAATTCTCTCTCTTTCTCTCCTTCAACTGTGCTATCCTTGTCTTCCACTTTTCTTTATTGGAGGATCTGCTATCTCTACAAGAAGTAAGGCCTTACCACCTCGTTTGGATCGTAAGGTCTGTGTAGTCAGTGTTTTTCTATGCAAATCTATGTAAATATATATCTATATAACACATCCAGGCATATTATCTCTCACACAAACACACAGACTCACACACACTCTCTCTCTCTCTTTCACAAACGCACACTCACTATTTCACACACACACACATTCAATCTCTCTCACACACACACATTCAATCTCTCTCACACACACGCACATTCAATCTCTCACACACACACATTCAATCTCTCTCTCACACACGCATTCAATCTCTCTCACACACACACATTCAATCTCTCTCACACACACGCACATTCAATCTCTCACACACACATTCAATCTCTCTCACACACACACACATTCAATCTCTCACACACACACATTCAATCTCTCTCACACACACACACACTTAATCTCTATCACACACACACATATACACATTCAATCTCTCTCTCTCTCTCTCACACACACACACTTAATCTCTCTCACGCACACACCATCAAAGGGAACCAGCGCTATTCTCCTGCAATATTTCCCTCCATTGCAGTCCCCCTCCCAATCCCTCTCTCCACCCCCCTTTCAAAGATTAATATATAATACCCGCGAAAGGCAGGACAAAAATAGGGCCATTATTTTTGTTCTAATATATTGCAAAGTCGCCATTTCATAAGCTGGTTTCGTCGCCATGGTGATTTTACTGCCTAGCTTGTGTTTTGTTTGGGTAGTCTATCAATGTAATATATTGCTATGGTAATGATCCACTATATATTCCTTGTATAGTGCAATTACCCCCCCAGGGGGTAAGGGGGCCTTCATCTAATGGTGGAGGAAAAAAAGAATATGCCTCACGCATCCTACTGCATGTCGTACAAGGCGACTAATAGGGGGGATGGTGATAGACTTGCGGACCAAGTAGCCATCACTATACAATGAAGCCTTGTTATTGGTGCTGGCATTGTCTCTATATGATAGTGCTGTGACAGGGCTTCATTGTACTTGCTCCAAGTTGCCTAATGGCGGCACACTGGCAGTGGGTGTCGCTCCCTCTGGACCCGGCCCTGGCGCCCTGGGCCCAACCTGGACGAAATGGATCCAGAGGGTACAGTACGTAGTGTTTCCCCGGACTGGCACTTTCCGCCCGATAGTATAGGGGCCCGAACCTGGTGGTAGCGCTCCAGGAGGCTGCCCTGTCATTTGGCGAAAAATATCAGGCCAGTCGTAGTGCCGTGTACGCGCACGGGGTGCGTCCCTGCGGCTGGTTCTGGTGGGGCGTACCGAGGCCACTGGATCCTACCCCCTTGTAATCTCTTGGGGGATGGTGCTGGGAATGGTCCCGGGGTAGACTGGAGCCGGAGTTCTGGGGAGGGGGGGTGATGCCCATCTGCCAGCCAAACCTACCTAACTATGACTAAAATCAAAGAAAATAAACGTAAGTCCGATGAAACAAAACCGCACAGGACAATGACAAATGCCCCCCACAAACTCAGACTTGCTAGTGTGAATGTTGGTAGTTTGAATCTGCGTGCGAATGAAGTGGCTGAGATGTGTGAGAGGAGGCGAGTGGACGTCTGCTGTACCCAGGAAACACTGGAAGAGGCATGGGGTACAGTGGATTGTCGGAAGGAGGAAAAGATATAGGATATACTGGATGGGTGTGGAGACTGATAAAGCGAAAGGAGGAGTGGGTGTTCTGGTGGCTGAAGAGCTGGCGGAAAGTGTGCTTCAGATTACGAGAGTTAGTGAAAGGCTGATTGTTTTGAAGTTGAAAGTTGGTGAAAGAATTCTGAATGTGATATCTGCATATGCCCCACAGGCTGGTTTACAGAAAGAGATAAAAGAGGACTTCTGGAATGACACCGTCAGTGTCATTTCAGGCCTCTCGGAGAACGAAATAACTATCGTGGGGGGGGNGGGGGGGGGACCTCAATGGTCACGTGGGAGCATCTGCAGATGGATACGAGGGGGTACATGGAGGAATTGGTTACGGAAGGAGAAATCTAGAAGGCGAATATATATTGGAGTCCTGCGTTGCACTCAACATGGTTGTGTGTAACACAAAGTTCAAGAAAAGACAGAGCCACCTGATCACATATAACTCTGGGGTCTCCAGTAGCCAGATAGATTACTTCTTGGTAAACAGGAAAGACTGGAAACTAGTTCGAGATGTAAAGGTCATCCCGAGCGAAGAATGTATCCCCCAGCATAAGCTACTTGTGTGCGACATGAGCTTATACAGAGATCCTAAGCGCAAGAAGGTTTACATACCCAAAAGGAAAGTGTGGCTGCTGAAGGACAAGGAAGTTAGGGATAGGTTTCATAATGAACTGGAGGAAATGAATAGAAATAAGTAAGCTAGGCCTAACGATGTAAATAGCCAATGGAACTTTCTTAAGCATAGCCTTATCGCTGCCACTGACAAAGTCTGTGGGAAAACAAAGGGTCACCCCAGGAATAAGACCTCTTGGTGGTGGAACGATGAGGTAGAACATGCTGTGAAAGAGAAAAGGAGATGCTTCAAAGCATGGAAGAAAGGAGGCAGCAGGGAGGAATACCAGGCAGCTAAACGAACTGCCAAAAGAGTTATTTACAATGCTAAAAATTGCATTAAGGACCTGGTCCTCGAACAAGTGTGTAACACTGACAATCCCAATGGGATCTTCAACCTAGCTAGGCGAGTTAAAAATGACAGTAGGGATATTATAGGTGAACAGTGTGTTAGAGATGATAATGGGAAGATTGTGTATGCAGAAAATGAAATCAGAGAAGCATGGAAGGTACACTATGAACGATTGCTAAATGTAGAGTTTGAATGGGATAAGGAACAGCTTAGTATCGAAAAACCAATATCTGGGCCCCCTCCTTTGATAGCACCAGCTGTAGTGAGCGACGCAATCAATAAAATGAAGGACGGTAAAGCTCCAGGTTGCTCCGACATTGTCGCTGAGATGATAAAAGCCTCAGGGGAGATTGGTGTAAACTTAGTCACTGAGTTGATAAACACCATTATTAAAGATGAGAAAATCCCAGAGGATTGGCTCAAAAGTGTAATAGTAAATATATACAAAGGAAAAGGGGATGCATTGTAGTTTGAGACGAGGCAATGTGGAAAAGAGCGGTGCATACCCATGTGCAGTGTGTGGAAAGGGAGTGGGCGTTAACTCAATTCAATGTAGCATCTGTCGATGTTGGGTATACCATGGGAGTAAGCGCTGTAGTAGAATAAAGGGGCCCCTGCCGAAGGATAAGTCAGAAATAGAGAAATTTGAGTGCGTAGTGTGCAAAGGCGAGCTTGTGTTAAGTGATGATCCTGTGGCTGTGATTTTTGGAAATGAGTCTTTGGAGCTGGTGAACAAATTTTGTTACCTAGGAGATACCATCTCTGCCGGTGGTGGGGCTGAGGCTGCCACTGTTGCTAGAATTAGGTGTGGCTGGGGGAAGTTCAGAGAATTGATGCCAATCCTGACCATGAAAAGAATGCCTCTCACCCTGAAGGGAAAGGTGTATGCCTCATGTGTTAGAAGTGCAATGACGTATGCCTCAGAAACATGGGCCGTTAAAGTAGAGGATGTCAACAGAATGGAGCGTAATGAGATGAGAATGGTGAGATGGATGTGTGGGGCCAGGCTACAGGATAGAATAACAAATGTTGAGCTGAGGAGACGTTTAGGTATAAAGAGCATTAGCGAGGTGATGCGTACAAGTAGACTGGGATGGTATGGACATGTGGAGAGAATGGATGAACAAAATTGGGTGAAAAAATGCAGGTCTGTGATTGTGGAGGGAGCTGCACCAAGGGGTGGACCGAGGAAGACCTGGGTTCGGACTATACGCGCCGATCTCAAATCCAAGAACTTGACAAGTGAAGCAGCCCTCAACAGGGTTGCCTGGAATGCCGCCATTAGGACAAGAGACTGAAACTGCACTTATGTGTGGAACGCTCAGTCTTAAAATTTTATGTATGTATGTATGTATGTATATCCCCATTATATCTCGCCTTCATTTCTATTTTGTAATAAATAGGAATGAATGGAGAATGCTAGTGAATAGATGAGTGTAAACCTGGTCGTTTGGGAGAGAGGGTCATGCGCCATTTGGACTAGATAATAGTCCATCAGGCGCCTGGCCCGGGGAGCCGGTAGTAATGAAGGGTACGCCTGGATGCATGGTGGGCGGGCTTGTGGCGTTAGGCTACAGCTTCGCTGCGTATCTGCCTGCGGAAATAGAGATCTGAGACCTGGGAATCTAGCTGGAGACCCCAAATGGGCTTATAACTGTGTTATGATACTAACCCAACTGTTCCCCTACTAAAATCTCCTAATCCTGCCACGGACATTAGTTCCAGGGCAGTAATTCCCTTTCCAATTTTCCCTTATCCACTCTAAACCACTGTTTGGACACTTGATCCTCAGTGTTCTGGAGGACAAGCAGCCTAGAGGGGTCGCTAGAACTGTTGTTGCTTGATTTCCTTTGTAGGCTACTCCTTTGTACTCTCTCTCTCCCACACCACAACCATTTAGGATAACAAGGAGAAAGTGCTGAATAAATATTAACTTGTTTTAGGCCTGACTCTCCCTGCTACCTCTCTCTCCACCCCACCTGTAGCTCCAGAGACCATACAATAAATAACCCTGTCCACTCTCACGCTACACTATATTCCACCTGCCTTCATTCTGGCTTCCCTCTCCTATTCACCCCTCTGACTCTCTCACTGTCTCTATCTGTCTATTTTTATCTCCCCTTTTCCTCCGCATTCCTTTATTTGGGGTTCTGTTATCTCTACTAGAATTTAGTCCTGATCACCTCGCTTGGATTGTAAGGTCTGTGTGGTCAGTGTATCTATATAAATATCTTATAGTATAAAGTTAATTGTACTGACGTTAGTGGTCCAAGGATATAGAGCTTAGAGTTATGTTTGAGTGACTAGTTGCTCTTTTTACAAAGTAAAACCATAATGCTAAAAAAACAAACACAGTACAGTATTATTATCTCCGTCATGAGTAGCCTACAATCCTTGGGAGCTTTGCTGCATGCAATCACTAGCCAAACTGCGATGCCTCAAACCCTGTAGCCCCATTTCACAACTTTAATCGTTTATACTGTAGTAGCATATCCATAAGCCTTCATTGGTTTACATGGAAAGTAGGTGGAAACCAGATATTATAAAGCATAAGATTCATTAGCCAGACACACTTGACCTCACAACATACATGAGGTAATGCAGAACCCTTTACAGCCTAGATCATACTCTAGAGTCTAGACAAACAATTATTCCTGATTTGATCCTGTATCCTGTGGCGCAATGCAAAAGTGTGTTGATTTTCAGTGTGAGCGTCCTGGGTTCGAATCCCCAGACTGCCACATGTGTTTGTTAATTTCATTGATCGAGTTTAGGAGTAAAGTTGGTTGGTGGAGAGAACATAATAATTAAAAAGATACTTGATGAATAAAAACCTGATCATCTCTTCAACGAACGTCTTAGTCTATCATACCTATAGCTTATCATGTGTTCTACTTGACTTAGACTGGTGGCAGCTTTTTATCTACAGCCCACTTGGCATAATTAACTTGCAAAGACTTCCCAAACTTGACTACTTCCTTTAATGTGACGATAGTGCGTTGTTATATGTGCGATTAGTTTGCTTGGGAAACAGATTAACTTGCTCATGTAGTAATGTACACCCTATGTGGTGGATTGTGTTCTTTTATTTAATAATTTTCATTTTAGTAAGCGTTATTTCCACATAGCAATTTTGATAATTTAATTTGACTTTATATTGTCCTTGTCCCAATTTTGGTTTGTTTAGTTTGCAAGTTTTACATTTTAATTAACATAACAACAACCATACCCATAGTAGCTATTTTACAGTACAGTAAACTAGAAATTGAATATCTTTTACATTAATCTTCAGTACCAGTACCATAATGTTGTTGGGAGAGGGGATCAGGCGCCAGTTGGACTAGATAATAGGGCATCAGGCGCCTGGCCCGGGGAGCCGGTGAATATGAAGGGATATGCCTGGATGCGAGGTGGGCAGGCATTGTGGTATGGTTTCGCTGCGCGTCTGCCTGCTGAGACCGGAACCTCTCCGGGAGGTCTGGGACCTGGGGAGTGCTGGAGGCCCTTAGTGATCCTAGGTCTCTGGGTGACTTAAATGTGCATGATTTTTTTGTTTATGATGTGTTGTGTTATCTCTTTTCAGGCTCTGTCTCGAGTCAGCCACCCCCAGCTATGGGGCATGTGCCTGAGTATAGTATATACATAAATGTTTTGTTTTTAATAAAATAGTTTAACCAGACCACTGAGTTCCCTAAAAGAACTCTCATAGGGCTGGCCCAAAGGATTAGATCAAGATGGACAACTAATCAAGACAAGATAAGTAAGGAAAGGCAGGAGGTGAACAAATCAAGGAAGATAAAGACACGCACACATTTCTCGCCAATTCACCAGTTCAGCCGGACCACATGAGCTCCATATCAGAACTCTTATAGGGCAGGGCCGAAGGATGAGGCAAGAACTGCTACACTGCAGCACCAACCAAGAAGTGATCAAGGGCGAAGAATGAGAGATCAGGTCTAAGGAAGAAAAAAATCACAGCGAGATGCAAAAGAATGCACTACTGAGGGGAATCGAGTCAGCTTGGCTGCACAAGTGATCGAAGAGACAAATCAGGTCAGGAGCCAACATCCTAGCCAGGCCAGGGTGGCATGTGATATAGGCCGTCCGAAGGACAACCGAATGAGATAGAATAAGAACAGAAGGGCAAAAACATAGAAAGAGGAATGAAAAACTACGCAAAATTAGTCAAGCTGACGACGAAAGCTCGAGGGGAGATGGAGGGAAAGAACCACAACCCTCCCCCATCAAGCTCCAGTCGCCGGCCCCGATGCCCCCCAAGCGCGTAAAATAGCATAGTATACATACATACATACATACCTATATACCAAAACTTACTATGGTGATGGGCTGGTCTATCAGAGTGAGAACTGAGCGATCTCTGCCATACCAATAGCTTACTCTGACTGTTCCTTTTACTTATATATTTTCTAGATCTCAAGTGACGGCGTCTCTTCCGTGGATTGACCTCCCAATCTACCAGATTGGAAGCCAAAGCGCCACATTTTTCCTTTGCCCCTCAACTTTCTCTTCATAATTGCTGAAGGGCACAGGGCCCTGGGTGGGGCTTTGGTTTCCCGGGCGTTTCCGCACCCTCCTCAGCTCCCCGCCATGGAGTGGCTTTGGTCACCCAGGCTTTATTGTGGTCGGCAGGGAGGGTTCTGTGGGGGCGCTCAGTTATGGCCTTGGCCTTGCTCGGGGACTTGGGGCTGTTCGGCCAGGCAGCTTGGGGAACAACAACAACAACAACAACAACAACAACCAAAACTTACTACTTAAACAATGGTTAATAAAATAAAATTACTGCTTAACCTATGTTGTCCATACATATCAAATGTCTTGACACACTCTCTCTCTCTCTCTATTGATCTATCTATCTAACCATCCACATCTCTCCCACCCATAACACATATTATTCACAGAGATAAAAATGGATAATCAGGATATAAAGACATCCATATCTCTTTTCTGGTATATTTACAAAAGAAATAATTACATACCGGCAAATATCCGGGTGAGCCAATCCAACCATGGCCATTTTTCTAGCCTTCTATTATGTTCACACTTATTTATAATGACATCGAGGGTCAGGATATAAACAACATTAGCAGTATCACTCACAAAAATTCAATTTTTAACCTTTTATGTTTCTCACTACACAAAATACAGAATTTTATGCACATAATTTCAAACTTATTCAAATAAACAATGACATATGCCATGAGTGCCCAACTAAATTAATAAAAAAAAAAAAAAAAAAATCTGATATAATTCTTAACACCTATAACTCCCAACGAAATAAATAAAGGCATATGATCCTCCGGGGATTCGAACCCAAGATACCACATACAGAAGTTACACGCTTTAACCATTATACCACCAAGACAGTTATATTAAAATAATGAAAAACATAAGAGGCTAAAACAAATTTCTAAGTGTACCTCTATGACCCAAAACTTGTCTGCCTCGGCTTACGATGACCACTAATTCTGGCAGATGAGAATATCTTTTCGTAAACACGGGGGAATATGACCTACACTTCTGTCGTGCAGGTCTGGTGGAAACAACTTTATAAATAATGGAAAATTCAACTAAGGCATTTCATCTTCTTATTATAAACCCAGATGTATGATACAGTAGGTCATCCAGAAACCGAAAGGGTGACTAGTCCTGGCACGCCGCAATCACTCTTAAGGGGGCTTACCTCGCTTTTCTTCTCTTTCTCTCCCTCTTTCTTTGGCTTCCATCCATTCGGCCCCATTCAGCCTACTGTTTTAAGACGTTTACCCCATCCAGGTGTCAATATTTTCCTGGTGAGCGGTAGCGAACCAGCATATATATATTTTTTGTTTTGACAGCAAGCTAAATTTGTACATTTTTCGATAGAAAAATTTCTCCGGCGAAGCCGGATTTCTCCATACAATGCTGGCTCGCTATCGCTCGATAGGAAGAAATCGACACCTGGATGGGGATAAACGTTTTAAAACAGTTGGCTGAATGGGGCCGAATGGATACAAGCCAGGGAAAGAGAAAAGGAGAGAAAGAGAAAAAAAGCAGGTGACCCCCTTAAAAACAAAACAAAAATAATAAATACAAATAATTAAAATAAAAGGGTACGGTAGGGGGGAGGGTATACAGATGAGAAAAAGTGTTCTTAGAAGGTAGAGTGTAGAAAAGAAGATGGGTGTAGAAGAGTTAAAGGGCCCTACTCGCCGGCAAATAAATATAATAAACGACTGTGTAGTTACTCCCATTTTTTGTACACTCCTCCATGCACTACAGTATAATACAATATCACACTCACTCTCTCATTATACAACCCTTCATGCTCTACAATAAAATACAGTATATACAAATATCAGCTTCAGGAATATCAAGAATAAATATACGGCACACTATGAGCAGATTGATTATGCGTCACTGAGCGCTATTATAGGCATAATTTTCGTCTAGCTAATTACAAAAACAAACTTGGAACTGTATTTTCTGGGTTGGGCTATTGAAAGTTAGTAGGAAGTAATTAGAATACTGATAAAACTAGAGTAGTAAAGTAGAGGCATATACAATATAAAACTTGAAAACAAACTCAAAAGTTACTGTTCAAATTAATATAACAAACTCATTAAAATTAAAAACTTTCGAAACGACAACATACTAAAGAAAATCTTTATGTGGAAAAATGTATTTATATTTATCGGAAATTAAACTTTGAAACAACAAACTTATAATATCCACATATTGTGACTGAATCTGTAATAATCTGTGGTGGACTGTGTTCTTTTATTTCATACATTTTATTTTAGTAAGCATTATTTCCACATTGCGATTTTGATAAGTTATTTTACCTTTATCTTGTATCGTCCCAGTTTTGGTTTGTTTAGTTTGCAAGTTTTACATTTTAATACATAATACAATAGAAATGTGATACATGTGGTGCCCGTATATGTTCTGTAGGAGCTAGCCCGAAAACAGATGCCTTAAACAATAGCCCTATGAGCAGCATTATGCCTTAACCCTTTCAAGATACGAGGACACCTTTCTTCCTATTCTGGCTAGCGGTAGATGATTTTATTCAGCTTAGGAAGGAATTGTGGGAGTCAGAGGGTCAATTGAGATGGACTTGACCCTTTGATTCCTAGAGGGCCTTCCAAAGCTGAGGAAAATAGTCTAATGTTAGCCAGATAATAGTGAAAATGCATCCCCAAAAACTGATTGGGTTAATGAAAGTAGCATGAGTTACCAACACATCCCCACACTTCCTTTAAGGATCACAATATTTCCTTATAAGTGTGAAATATATGGTTTAAGGAATGAGATAAGATGATTAAAAAGTACTTAAAATATTATTCACAAATTATAAAAGTTACGAAAATAAGTGAAATGCAATAAATGGATGATGTAACAATGTATGTATGATACAGATGAATTAGTGTTCTTCCTTTGGCTTCAACCACACTGAGTGATAAGTTAATATTATATAGGCTTTGCTTGGATCATCAAGATCTCTATAAATATGTACAATATGATCAAATCAGGCCTCTTGGTATGTGCACTAGAATGACAAGTAATATACATCACACAGAACAATTAATATGGTTTTCACAAATTATACTGAATTCAGAGGAACTGTGTGATAAATAAAATAGCAATGCTAATAAATTGGCTCTAATGCACACCTGCACAAACCACTAACTGATATCAAACTTCCTTTGTGATAATCTCACTAAGAGAATATATTCTCTTACTGAATGAAATTAAAGAGCATTATATCCTTAAATTGAAAACAAATGTAGAAATTCACACACTCACAATCTTTCTCTTAGAAAATCAATCATTCTCATGACTTATCTGTCTGTACAAACATACCATCTTTGGTTGACTCAGACTTGGGTGAGCTTTTCCACAGAAAAAATGGACTTACACAAGGACTTTTTCCAGCAACTTATGATCCGCAACTTTTTTTGGCACAGGTATTGGCAGTAGATTATCATAGGTGACAGAATTCTTTTGAGAGTATATTTCAGAAGCTGCCAGAGCAGAGTTGGGGATAGAAGATTAGGGAAAAAGCCCTGGTATTAATCCGCCTTAAAGTGGCAGCCTGAGTATAGCCTCCTAAACTGTCTATCTGGAAGAATTTGAGCAAATCTGTGTCTGCTCACCCTTACCTTCAACTTTTAACTCCTAAATGAGATTGCCTTACAAATATCTTAGTTTTGTATATGATGTCACAAATACTGAAGGTCTGGGAGTTGAGAATCCTGCAGTGAACCTCCAACAGTAAAACTCTTCTTTGACACCTTAGGATACGGATACCCAGGGCTTAACATCTAGGTATCTAGTCCAAAAGACTAAAGTAAATGTCTAACCACGGTATTTTGTATGGAAATCCCATTCAGATTATCAACCTGGTCTTTTGGACTGAGGCAAAAGTTTGAAACACTGATATATTCACTCTTCCAACAGTGTCTCCTCCAATTAGTTCGATAGAGAGGAATTTTACTACATTTCCCACAAATAGACTTTTGCCATCTTTAAGTTTAAAGGTGCTATGATGCATGCCTTGCGATGTGTTTTGTCTTTCCAGTGTTATAATTATGAATCCTTTGGTGTAATTTAGGATAAATAACAGTTCACATGCTTAGAGAGGCTTAGCAAATATCCATTGTCTAAAATATTTGATGGTTTACAATGTAATGAATACAATATGTTGTCTATCATCAATAATTGTCTTAACTCTCACATCCCCAGCCAGGTGAAAATTTTTGGTGTGTGGCTTAGATGTGGGTACCTTGAACACCCAGTCTGCTATCCCCCTGTGGCACTGTGATGTACTGGTTGTTGAGGTTGGCCGACGCTCGCAGGTTGTTGCGGTTATGGGACAGCTGGCCGTAGATATTGGAGGTACTGCTGGAGTTGTTGAGATTATTGTTGTTGAGATTTAGGGGTACCCCACTGCCGGTGTACTGTGGAGCTCCCCCAGTGGTGGAATCCAGACGCCCCGCACTGCCGTATATGCTGCCCCCCTGTCCGCCTCCTCCCCTGGCTGCCGATGGGACTTTTAAATAGGGGTTACCATAGGCGGCGGAATAGCGGGGGTCCACATTATTCAGGACAACGGCACCAGGGGCAGAGTAAATGGAGTTGCGATTGTAGTTAATAGGAGGGGGAGGGTTGTAGTCTCGGGAATAGTCCACATACTGCACATAGCCACCACTGTTGTTGTTGGGGTTGTCCTGCTGAGAAAGACAAGAGAGAGATTAAACTTGAGAAATCAATTGTCTTTGACAAAATATGACAATAATACAAATATTTATTAATATTATAATACATGGGTATGCTTTGGTCACCTGATGGTTATATTTCATGCTGCATAATCCCCAGCAGCATCCCTGCCAAATCTCAAAGTCTGAGATCCTTCCACAGGACCTCATATTGGGTCTACCTCAGTATTCATAGGTGCTTTTGGTTGCCTTGTTTGTCATAATTGGTGATAGTTTTGACTTCCACTAGGCCATTCATCCTGTCCACCTCCCACTATAAGCTACTCCCATCATGCCTGTAGGCCCTACGCTAGTGGCGTCAGGACACCATGGAACACTTAATTGAGAGTGGCTTGGTGCTGCAAGCAACACATTATTATTTACCTATTGTTAGGGTAGTTTTTTCTGGGTGAAACAAGGTTCAGTCCCCTAATAACCAGGTGGAAGCTACAACCTGGAAATAATTCACCTGTGTTGTACCCTCTAAAGCACTCACCTTCGTGGAATTATTATCTTTATGTTCATATTACAGCCATATCCTACTGAAGTGAGGTAGTCAGCTTTAGTAGAGTATATAAAGTGTATGTTAACTGTTAATGTACTGTTGGAGTGACTGTGGTTGTGAGTGTTTTCTGTAATCAGTGTAATCAACTCCATATGCTGAACAGGTGCAAGTAATCTCATTGTAAAAGTGACACTGGTCTACTGCACCTCTCACATCCGTCATGGCAGAGAGGGGTTTTAGGCAATGAGGATGAGCGACAAATAAGCACTCCTCCAGTGAGGGCTCATTCTCAGGCCTCCTTCTTTAGAGTTTTGAACGCTACCCCTGCTACATGCAGTCTCCAAAGACTTCTGTGTGTTCATGTAAATTATCTACTGGAGGCAAGGAATTGCAATCCCACAATCCAGAAAATAAGAACAAATTAAGATAAGATTAAGATATGTAGGGTGTATAGCGCATGTCGCTTCATATGAAAAAGCAAAAGTCTGTGTATCTTAACCCTTTCGCTGCGGGTGACGTTCTGGAATGTTTTGGCAAGTTACAGCAATTTCCAGGCTTTAAAAGCCTGTAAAAAACGTAAAAATCAAATGACAGTGGGCGGGAGCGTGAGGGGCCCACCTCCGACCCTCAGAGCACCAAGCGGCTCACTGAGCTAGGCTGTGTCTCGCGCGTGTCTCTCTGTCTCTCTCATAAGTGCAGCCAAGCGAGCGAGTGTTACATAATAGCGGGGTTCCCGCGTTTAACTGGGATCACTGCGGGTGAACCAGACCACGTATACGGTCCGTTCTGGTGTAATTTTGAAGCTATTTTCGCCTAGTTTTCGGCAGAATACACTTCATTTAATGCAGATGCTTGATTTATCATTCAGGAGTGCCTGAATATGCACTAAATAGCCCAAACAAGGCCGCAGCCAAAGGGTTAAGAGCAATTTAGAATGGCTCTTTGTGTAGCCGATACATAAACAAAAAAGTCAGCAAAGGATGCAAATTATGGCTAATTTAGATAAGTGGACTGTATATTTGATAATGAAGAAGTATTAACCATATAGAAATATAATTACCCTTTGATGAACTCAGCTGGTGATTGGAGGATGGCGGAAAATAGGCTAGATGACTCGAAGTGGTTAATATAGTAAACAAAGTATGAAAAGAGGCTACAATAGGCTAGGATAGGCTAGATATTTACGTTAAGTTTGTGCTAACTAACAAAGATGATGATGTAATGACTATATGGAATATGAGATGAAAGTGAAGCGAAAACACCTGATTATGAAACTATAGGAAGAAGGCTTAGCGTGTGTAGCTGGGACGGAGGTTGGTTGGAGAGTGGCGAGCGCGTTATGTTCGTCTCTATCGTGACATACCGCGCACGCGCATAACATATGGAAAATGTATCCCATCTTCTTTACAATGAGATACTTATAAACAATCTTAAATAATACAAATATATATATATATATGGGAATTATAATCCTACAATACTTTCCCATATACTACTATAGAATAATATATTCTACCCAATCATGGAACGTTCGACCAAGGTTATGGAAGCGTTCAACTTAAGACTACGGAATGATACGTAACGCTACATCAACCCAGATTACGTAACATCGAGACTGTTCATACTAGTTTGAGTACACTAAGTATGGACATATTCCCACCAACAGAAAATATACAAAATTTACATGATTAGATTTGCCCGGAGGCAATCTTATCCCGCCAAGCTTGGGAGGATATATGGGCTGCCTGTCGACGTGGGCATTCGCCAGACGCGTCAACAAGCTGCGCCGAAGTAGAAGCCAGAGAGGGGACTTCAATGGATAACTGATCCGAGGGGGTGTCCTTGCGATCGAGGTCACCCTCAAGAGGATATAGTCGGACTGTTGGCCGTGTGATTACTCCAGTCCTGGTGCGAACCTTTGCTACCCGAACCTCACCATCACGACCTGGTAATAACTCCTCTATCCGACCCAATTTCCAAAATGCGCGTGGGCCCTCCTCATGGATGGTTACCACGTCCCCTACCCTAGGCCAATGACCTTTTAATGGTGTTAGTTTATTCCTTTGCACTTCCCTTAAAGTCACCAGATATTCTGTTGACCAGCGATGCCAAATATCTCGCGATAATTTACGAATGTATTTGTAGCGGACCGATATCACTTCCTTACTTATGTAGTCTGGATCTTCCATAGTATCCTCGTCATGCTCTTCAGGAAGATCCCGCAGTCTGTATCCACGTACCAGTACTGAGGGTGTGATTGGGGTAAGATCTTCCAAATCACCAGAAGCATAGTATAGAGGGCGATCATTTACGGTGGCTTCAATCTCCAAGAGTATGGTGTGGAGTTCCTCAATCGAGATGAGAGCTCTACCCAACACCTTCTTCAGACCCGCCTTCACGATGCCTATGGCTCTCTCCCATATGGCGCCAAACCAAGGCGCTCTGGCGGGAATGAAACGCCATTCGCATTTTACATCCGCTAGGCAGGTCTGAATCTTAGGATTGTTGCTCACTTCTTTGAGATATGTAGATGCCCCTATGAAAGTCTTTGCATTGTCACTCAGCATGATACGCGGATATCCCTGTCTACTGCAGAATCTTCGGAAGGCATGTAGGAAGCTATCACAAGTGAGGTTGGTGACCAGTTCCAGGTGAATTGCCCTGGTAACAGCACAAGTGAAAAGTATCATATACACCTTAAGATTGGGTGAATCTTTCACAGGGATTGCTCCACTGTAGTCAACCCCGGTAACTTTGTAAGGGTCACCTGGGGTAGTTCGCAGGTTTGGTAAGGGAGGAATTCCGACGGGATCATAATGTGTTCCCTGTACTCTTCTACACTTTAAGCATTTGCGAAGGACTTTCTTGACCACCTGCCTGATTCTAGGCACCCACCATCGTTGTCTTACATAGGTGACTATATGACCAACCCCATAATGACAACAGAGTCGGTGACACCTATCGATGATAAGATGGGTGAAGGGATGATTGGGGGGCAGTAGTATTGGATACTTACTTGCCTCAGAGAGGGCTGCCAATCGTAATCTGCCTCCGCAATGTATCAAGTCCCCCTTCAAGTGTAAGCCCAACTGATTGATCAGGTTATTCCTAGACTTTGTTCCCTTAACCAGTATTTTATATTCCTGCGTATATATTTCTTGTTGACAGAGCTTATGTAATAATTGATCTGCAATTCTGATCTCCTTCACATTGAGGTAAGCACTACCTGTGGGCGGTGTGCCTTTAATTTTTGCTTTTACATTTTCTACAAATCGTAACACCCATGCTGTAACACGTAACTTTTCATAGCTGCTGAATCTATCCCAGTCCCATAACCGTGTGTCTTCGTCAGGCACCGAGTCAATTACCGGTGCCACAATAGCAGTGTGTTGCTCGCTCAAATCTATATTCTCTGGCCATTCGTTGGGATCATTAAGCCAGCATGGGCCATTCCACCACAACGCAGAAGATTTGAGAAATTTAGCAGAGACACCACGAGTAATGCAATCACTTGGATTCTCTTTGGTAGACACATACCGGAACTGTGCGGTTGGGAGCAGGGAACGAATTTCGTCGACACGGTTGGTGACGTACACTGGTAGCTTCTTACGGCCACTACACAGAACACAGTTGAATTTCCTGTACTCACTCTGGGCGGTAAATGTTGCCGTAGCCATGGGTGTACCCCCTCCTCTGTCTTGACCCGCCATATTGTACACTTCAGCCTGGAGGCAATGAGTGAATTTCTTATAATCCAGGCTCGAGTCTCCCATTTCCCATTTTATGGTTTCTTTTAGTGGTGATGGTAACTTATTGACAAGAGTCACCACACAAAATTCCTCCAAACAAATACCATGGCTAATGATTGACCTCATCACACTCTCTGTATTGGCATAGAAGTCCTTCAGGTCAGCTGTTTGGTGTTTGGGTGACACTAATTGATTGAATTTGGTAACATAAGCTGCCTTGATTCGATCTGGATGCCCATATGTCTCTTGCAGGAGCTCAATTGCTGGGGCATAGCTTGCACTTTCGATAATGAATCCTTCGACTAGCTTATGTGCATCACCCTGAAGCTGACCCTTTAGATAGGTGAAGCGTTGTATATCTGTTAGGTCGGGATTGTCATGGATGGTACACTTGAACATCTCCCAAAATCCCGACCACATGGTGGCATCACCTTCAAATTTTGGAAGAGTAAGATGTGGTAATTTGACTGCGGATTTCTTTGGCTCTTTCTTGACCTCTGTAATCAAGATCCCCTTCAGTGTGGCAACGATTACTTGTATGCCCTCCATATATAGGGTATCCTCTCTGATCACCTCGATATACTCGGCGTCCTCGTATGTGTCGGCCAGGTCCTCCTGTGTGACCTCATACTTGTCAAGTTGCTTTTGAATACTGAGCAACCTGGCCTCCACCTCCACTCTAGACGCCGAATCAAGGAATCCGTCAATATCAGAGGTTAAGACCGTCAAAGAGCCCTTAAGTCCAGCCCGACGTTTTTGTACACTTTTAGCCATGATTATACGGGAAGGAAATCTAATGACGTTAAATCAAACTATCAATGCCAGACCGAATAAGTTGCGGCCAACAATACAGTACTTCGAGAAATCAAATAAATCGCGAGCCGAAAATAAAACACCCTCACGAAATGCGGAATAAGAATTGTGCGCAATGTAGACTAGCAATCTGGAGCTTTTCAATTTAACTCCTTACATAATAGTTATGAAATTATAGAATCATTACACCATAAGTTAAGAAAAGCCGGGAGGGAAATTTAGTACAATACGGTATAGGCCAAAAGTCTCCAGATGTCAAAAAGAGAGGTACCGTTTAAAGTTATAACAAATTCAAGAATTTTAAGAGAGAGAGAGAGCCTATAGGGTAATTGAAACAGGCTAAACTCAATGGGTACCGCTAATTCTATATTATTAAATTTAATAAATGTGAAAATTGTACACAAGAAAAGTTCATCTCAAGAAGTCACAAGGAAAAATGTTTTGAGTTGGATTAACACACTCAGCCTATCAGCTATCATATTACCCCGCCTTCAGGGCACACGACGAGAGTAGAATTTAGAAAGATATGTGAATGAATAAACTTTAAATTTTAAAGAAGTTATTTTTCAGTATAATTTTGATCTAGATATAAATTAAATCTAGATTAAATTTAAAATACAGTACAGTATGAATGAATTTAATCTTAATGCCGTGCCAATTGTGCAATATTTTC
>JAGKTK010004217.1:17483-49675 GCA_018397895.1 Paralithodes camtschaticus | reverse complement strand
AAAAAAAAGCGACTCGACTCGACTCGAGACTGCCCGAACAGGGACAACACAGAAAAATAAACACAAGAAAAAAACACAAATTCACACACATCAATTAAACATACTGTAATGTATATATTTCGGCTCCAAAACCTGATCTACTGGCAACCTAGGATCCCAAACCCTGTCAGTGCCTCAAGGAAGCTGGCATTTCATATACCAAACCCAGGTTTATCTTGCGTGTCAACTTGAATATGTTTATTAAATACTGTAGGATCATCAAAGACGATAAAGGGATTGTTCATTTATATTTCAAGGTAGTGTAGTTTGCTAAATATAAAGGCTTGAAGACAGTGGCGAATGAAGAGTGAAGACCCCCCAGGAGTGTTTTGTTTTTCTTGCTAAATTAAGCAGCTATACAGTATACATACAGTATAGTACAGGCGAGTCCCGAAATAAGTGTGTTCGAATTGAGCGAGCACCAAAATATTATACTTAAAATACTGAATTGAGCGAATTTATGTCAAGTATTTTGTACTGTTGAATTATAATTTGTTAGGTATAGATGAGATGGGTTGGGATATGGATATGCAGTGTTTGAAAGGGATCTGCCATGTTTGAAAGGAATCTGCCATGTGTGGGCCAGTCGGCTCTCTGCAGACTCCGGTTTTCTAATGTTCTTATAAGAAGTCTTTTTGGTAAAGTCTGGGTCGGCCATCCACCAAATTCTGTTTTTCCCATTGCCCGCATTGTTTGAATTACGTGAATTCCAATTAAGCGACGCTGTTCGTCCACCAAATTCTCGCTTATTTCGGGACCCGACTGTACAGTACTATGCTTTACTGATATACCTTAAACTATGGTAATTTATACATAACCCAACAGTTTCCATAACCCAGCAGTTTGTAAAGCTGTTTACAGTAAACTTACCAATTACTGTAAATTGTAATCACCAACTACAACTAGCACAATGATTTGGTAGTGTATCAATAACATAGCCCCCTGTGACTCGATGGACCCAGGTTGGAATCTCGGTTGTGGTAGATTTATTCATTATTTTATTATATAAGTAAATAGATAGATTATATTTCATGGTAGAATTGTTTCATTAATATATTTATTTGATTTGATTTATATATGTACTGGTTCAAAACAAAATCAGTATGGATGATAGGATACACTATGGTAGTATTGATAAATTGAGGATAGAATAGTTAAGGATTTCTTGGCATAATGTAAGTTAGTTTACAGTAGTTAACGCTTTTAGTGCGACCGACGTTCGCACATTTCCTATATAAAGTAATATGTTAGGTGCTGGCGACTTAGCCATGCAATTTGGACTGCTGCCTTTTGATATTACTGAGCAGTCTCCGCTGTTGCCAGACGTAAGAGAGAGCTCCAGGCTCCCTTCCTGCGAGTCATTCAGTGTGCCACGAGGGTTCCTAATGAGCAGGTTTGTGTGCTTGCAAGAGGTGTTTTGGAAGCTGTTATACAAGCATTAACATGTCTACTTCTATGTGTATTTGTGAGGGCTACATACGAGGTATGAATGTGAGGTTCATTTACAGGCCATATGCTGTCTTCCAAACACATGCTTGCTAACCTAACTGGTTAGTTCAATAGAGTTATCGCGAGTGGAAAATGACAATAATGTATCGTGCAGAACCGGCCGAGCCTGCCAAACAGAGATTAGTACCACCACTGTGAATACCACAGGGTATATATGTGACTCAGCTAGACTATTATAGAGAAAGTGAAACCAGAATTTTTCAAAGAACATAGTTCCATTTCATTAGCTCTTTCACTTATCGTGCTAGGGCGAGTTATGGTGATTTTTTTTTTACTAAAATACCCCGCTGTGGGTCGCGCAGCCATTTATAAAGCACCGCAGGAATTGGATTAATGTACTGGTAATCAAAATATAACCTTGATAGTGTATGAAGAAAGTAGCATATTATAATATAACTGATTCTATTTTATGAAATTGTCTCCCAGTCTGAGTTACCAGGATTAAGTTTATAATTTATCCTAAGCAAGAAAACAAAAGGCTTGAAATACCGTTCTTGAGTTTTACTATAGGGTAAGACGGGGTAATTTCGCCGCGACGCTAATAATTTGCATTCAAACGCCGATATCCGAAACTATTACATGGATTCGGCTGCAGTTTGGCTTATGTTGTAGAGCAGTTTTGGCCTAGGTTGTAGAGCTAGTTTGGCTTAGGTTGTATAGCTAGTTTGGCTTAGGTTGTAGAGCTAGTTTGGCTTAGGTTGTGTTGCAGTTTCGCGGGGCCTGGCGCCGGGGCTAGCGTCGCGTCTGACGGTATGGTCAGGTGTTTGTGGGTGTGTTTTGTATGTGGGTGCATACACTGTGGTGGTGCGTGTGACACAGTGTTGGCAGTAGCCGTCAGCTGCTGCCTGGTACTTTGCACTAGCACCCTACACGCCGCACCCACACGAGACACGTCCACACCCGCACTAAATACTAGTAATATAGCGGCTCGCTGGTGTAGTGACTAGCGTCTTGGACTTCCACCCAGAAGGCCCAGGATCGCGCCCAGGCTCGGTGCATTAAAGGTTTTTCACAAGCACTAAGTCGTTACCGTCCCTCATGAGCAAGGGGATGGGGTAATAGTACAGGACCCCAATGGAAATACGCCTAATCGGCCTTATTGGGTTATCCTTAGCTGGCGCATGCGCTAGCTTTAAGAACTATTGTTATTATTATTCCACACCCGTAGGCCTAATAAATACGTCCACAACCGCACTAGACACATCCACACCCGCACTACATGTCCACAACTCCACACCCGCACTAGACACATCCACACCCCTACTGTGTAGTAATCTTTGGAGATGTGGAAGAGCACCTGGCAGATATGAAGGTAAGAAAGGAAAGGGATGTTGTGAAAGTCAAGGGGATACTGGATTACTTAGACGAGGGTTATGGATGGGTAAAAGAACTGGAGGAGGTGAGAAGGTTAGGAATATATAAGAAGGGCGAGATGAGACCACTAAGAGTGGAACTAAAGTTTAGATCAACAGCAGAAGCAGTAGCCAATGTGAGCTGGAAATTAAATTCGACAGAGCTGAATCATATAAGGGTAAAAAAGGACCTAAGTGTAGAAGAACGAGAACAGTTAAGGGAACTCCAAGCTAAGGCTGATGAAGAGAATGGAAAGTTGTCTGAAGAGCAAAAGAAGAAATTTTTTTGGAGAATAAGGGAAGGGCAAGTAAGGAAGTGGTACATCAGGAGACACCAAGAACCGAAAGTAAGAGGAGTGATAGGGAAAGAGACAGAGAGACAAGTACGAAGTCAAAGCAAGGAGACGGAGCGAGAGATAATGCAGGGAGCAGGGGACCGGAGAGAGAGCCAGGATGTGGTGGAGAGGGTGGAACAGAGGGAGAGAGAGGGGGGAGGAGAATAGAATTAGTGGGGGAGGTGGAACTGGGTCAGGGAAGGGATGGAGGAGGAGGTGAACCTGGTAGGAGGCAGAGAGGGAAGAGAAATAAGGAGGTGGATTCAAATATACTGTGCTACTACACTAATATAGATGGAATAAACAGTAAAAAGGTAGAGTTAGATAATATATTAAGAAAAGATCAACCACAGATAGTCTGTTTGACAGAGACAAAGCTGAACCAGGACTTTGACAGTAACATAGTGTTTAGTGAAGGATATAATATATGGAGAAATGATAGAAAGGGTAAAAGGGGAGGTGGAGTGGCAGTATTAGTTAAGAACCCTATGACAGCAAAGCACGTGGAGTTAAATAATGACAAGGCAGAAATAATGGCAGTTGAACTCAATGATATAGAAGGAAAAAAGCTAGACATAGCAGTAGCTTACATGCCACCAAAGACCAGAGCATGGAGGGAGTTGGAGTTTGAGGAGATGGTAGAGGATATGATTCAGTCGTTGAGAAGATTGCTTTTAAGGAAGAATCGATTGATCTTGGTAGGAGATTTCAACTGTAGTGAGGTTGATTGGGAATCGGGAGATGCAGGGCCAAATCAGAGATCTTGGGGAAGTCGGCTAGTGGAGTTGGTTACGGAAAATGTACTTGCACAACATGTGAAGGAAAATACAAGAATGAGGGGTAATAACGAACCTTCTAAACTCGATCTGATTTTTACAAAAGATCCTCACGAAATTAGTGATATAAACTATCTATGTCCTGTAGGTAAAAGTGATCACCTATTACTAAAATGGAAGTTGACCTCGAGTAATGCCAATAGATTAGACAATAGCTACATAAATGACAGATTAAATTATAGTAAAGCTGATTATGTATCCTTGAAAAGATATTTAGAGGGAGTAGATTGGGATCTTATTTTGAAGGAACGGGACGTACAAGGTAAATATAGTAGATTCCTCGAAATTTATAGAGTAGGAACAAATATGTTTGTCCCAAGATATAAAACTGGAAATTTTACTAAGCAGAAAGATTGGTTTAATTTGAAATGCAAAAGAGCTTTGGGTAGGCGTGATGCAGCTTGGGCTAGATTAAGAAGAAGGAACACTGAGAGTAATCGGAATAAATATAAACAGGAGAGGAATAGATATGTTAACATAATTAGGCAAGTTAAAATGAACTATGAGAAGAACATAGTAAATAAATGTGAAAGTGACCCTAGATTATTTTATAAATATATAAACAGTAAGTTGAAGGTAAAGAAACAAATTACTAAATTAAGAGTTGATGCTAGGACGTATGAAAATGTATCGGACATGTGTGAGGTAATGAATAACAAATTGGGGTCAGTTTTTACTAGAGAGGAAGGTTTTGACGAACCACAGGCGGGAGTACTGGAGAGTGGTCTTAGTAAGATTGAAATAACTAGAGATGAGCTGTTATCTGCGATGAGAGGACTTGAAGTAAGGAAAGCTATGGGACCGGATGAAGTGTCTGCCTGGGTTTTAAAGGAGTGTGCAGAGCAATTAGTGGAGCCAGTGAGGGACATAATTCAAGCTTCCTTAGATAAAGGACAGGTTCCTGTTGAATGGAAAAGAGCTAATATCATTCCGATATACAAGAATGGAAACCCTGAGGACCCTCTAAACTATAGACCAGTTTCACTTACTAGTATTGTATGCAAGATTTGTGAAAAGCTAATTAGGAAGAGATGGATGAAAATGTTGGAGAGAAAGAAGATAATAACCCCAAAGCAATTTGGATTCAGAGAAGGGACATCTTGTGTTACCAGTTTGCTATGTTATTACAGTAGGGTGATAGATGTACTCCAAGAAAGAGGCGGATGGGTGGACTGCGTCTACTTAGACCTTTCCAAAGCATTCGATAAGGTACCACATAAGAGATTGTTATCTAAGCTTGAGACGCTAGGATGTGTCAGGGGGAGTTTGCTGAAATGGATGGAGAGCTATTTAACAGATAGGGAAATGAGGACCAACATTAGAGGAACTTACTCATCGTGGCGGAAAGTTGAGAGTGGTGTGCCGCAGGGATCTGTGTTGGCACCTCTCATGTTACTTATGTACGTGAATGACCTGCCGATAGGCATAAACTCTTACATGTCAATGTTTGCAAATGACGTAAAAATTATGAGACAAATAACAAATAAAAGTAGTTGTGAGGAGCTGCAAGGGGATTTAGATAAAATATACGAATGGAGCACCAAGTGGAAAATGAAATTTAATATAAGTAAATGTCATGTGTTAAATATGGGAAGAAGTGTGAATAGACCAAATTGGGAGTACAGGATGGGAGATAATATAATTAGCAAGGCCGAAAAAGAAAAAGATTTAGGGTTGATTATACAAGATAATTTGTCGCCAGAGAAACATATTAACAAGCTCTTTAGCGGAATGTATGCAATGGCCGGGAATATGATAGTTGCTCTGAACTACTTGGATGAGACCATGGTAGCGAAAATTATGAAGAGTATGATTAGACCAAGATTGGAGTATGCAGCAGTGGTGTGGTCCCCGCATCTAAAGAAGCATATTCACAAGTTAGAAAGAATCCAGAGAGCAGTCACTAGATTGGTTCCAAGTCTCAGAGAACTGCCATATGAAGGGAGGCTAGACAAATTAAATCTACCGAGTCTAAAAGAGAGGAGAGAGAGGGGAGACATGATAATGATGTACAAATGTACCCGGGGGCTGGAGAGGCTGGATAGGGAGGATATATTAATTATGGATACAGGAATAACTAGAGGCCACAGCTACAAAGTAAAAAGACCTACCTGCAAGAACGATATCAGGAAGTTTAGCTTCCCCTATAGATGTATTGACAAATGGAATGGGCTGGAGGAGGAGGTGGTAGGGGCAAGGAACATCCATATTTTCAAGAAAAAATTGGATAAAAAGTAGACTGAGAGACGGGACAACACGAGCTTAGCTCAACTCCTGTAAACTACAATTAGGTAAATACTAGACACAGTGGCGCCTAGGCCTACACGTGTGACACACCTGCATCTCTGCCCGCCCTGTTCAGTTGTGTGTGTGCGCGTGCGACGTTTTTCTATTGGCATGTTTAGTGGCAGTTTGGGTTTGTGAATGTTTTCATTGCTTTTACCTGTGCACTAGTGTTGTCTGGCCATTAATCATATAATGTTATCTAGTTTACTAGCTAGATGCGTAAAATAAGTCACAGCGAAATTACCCCGCCCGGCGGGGTAATTTTGCCGCGAGAGTAACTTTTTAAAAAAATCGGCAGCATGACCAAATCATTATATATATATATTTTTTTTTTTTTTGGGGGGGCATCTATAGCAGAAAGGCTGAATGTATAGATAAAAAATTCAAAATTCCATTTGTGGCAGTTTCTATTTGTCAAAAAGCGCGATCTTCGGCGAAATTATGGCCATGGATTTCTTAGGTCCATAGTAAGTTAATAACCTTTTAGAGGTGCAGTGTATCCTATGTAAAGCTAGGACATAATACACGGTTGCAGGGTACAGGTATAAGGTTTATTTATAAATTACAAAAGATGTGCAAACGGGTACAGTATGTCGAAAGTGACTTATCTAATTCTTGCAGTTGTTGTTCCCCAGGCTGTCTGACCAAACAGCCCTAGAGTCCCGAGGAAGGCCAAGGCCATAACCGAGCTCTTGCAGTTAATAGGAATGGAGTGGATACATAATAATAATAATAATCGTCTGGTTACTTATATAGCACCCATATTTCCTCCTTCGTCCTTCGAGAATTCACAAGCGCTTGACCACATTAATAAACCAGAGACCATTACCCATCTCCCGTGTTCAGGGGGAGACGGTAACCACTGGCTATATCTCAGAAAACTTTTCAACCTGAGTGGAGACTGAACCCAAGTCTCTTGGGTTTTAGGCAAGCACGCTATCAACTGAACTAACCAACGGCTACATAGATAATTGGCACGAGCACCGGTAATACTTATTGTGGTGGGCCAGGTTGTTTGATTGCAATCGTTGCAATCCTGCATTCGGGCCTCGTTGCAACCTGGCATTATGTTGATCACATTCTGATAGGTGAGAAGTGGAAATTATACAAGAGAGGTGAAAAGATAGTAGATATGGAAGTGAAGTGACTGTGGGTAAACATTGGTACTGTATGTCCAAGTTAAGTTGGTATTAGTTGAGTGAGGATGTTGTAGTGACTGATTGAATGGTGACTACTAGCCGCTCTGCATGTGGACAACTCTTAATTATTGTGTTAGCATCACGCTTTAGGTTATTTTATGTGTTTTTATTTTTTTATTTTCTAATTTAGTAACTGATGTATGGGGTCTGAATGTACAAGAGAAAAGAAGGTTGGATGTGATGGAGATGAGTTGCTTGAGGAGTATGTGTGGAGTGACGCATAGAGACAGATTGAGGAATGAAGAGGTACATAGGAGAGTGGGACAACAGGAACCCTTATTGGCCAGAGAGGAAAGAAGGGTGCTATGCTGGTATGGACATGTTGAACGAATGGGTGATAAAAGGCTTACAAAGAGAATATATGAGTCAGAAACTAGGGAAAATAGATTGAGAAGAAGACCTCCGAGGAGATGGAGAGATGGTGTGAAAAAAGCGTTCGAAGATAGAGAGATGACTGAAGAACAGGCAAGAGAAGTGGTGATGAATAGGAATGAGTGGAGAATGCTTGTGAATAGATGAGTGATAACGAGGTAGTAGTGGTCGGGTGTTATTTGGACTAGATAATAGTCCGTCAGGCGCCCGACCCGGGGAGCCGGTTTATATAGGAAGGGCCCTACCTGGAAACATGTGGGCTGGCATTGTGTTGTACTTTAGTTTTACTGTGTGTCTGCCTGCTGTGACCGAAACCTCTCCGTGAGATCTGGGACCTGAGAATCTTTTGCTGGAGACCCTTACCCCCTCAGACCCGGTTGGGCTCTGAGGCATCCATAAAAAACACCCCGCGGAACCCGGAAGGGCTCTGAGGCACCGGCAGCTTGAAAGCCTGTAAGCTTGTTTTGAAAGCCGGCCGTCCGACGCATGTAAACAACAGCCGGTTGGACCGACGCCGCGCATCTCCGACCACAAGAAGGAGAGGCGTCCTTGTTCGTGTGTGCCTGTATGTTATTGTTAAGTAGTGAAAAGTAATGATAAGTGGCTGATATCGCCACAAAGTTATCTCCACGGAAATCGTCATCACAACTGAACCAGTTGACTTGGAGAGCTCTACTCAATGCCATTCTACAGGTACGAAACACATCTACGCTTGGGGATGTGCGGGAATGTGGAAGCAGTCAAAATTACAAAGATACGGTAGCCTAGGCGTAGACGTTTTTCGGCCAAAACCCCCGGGTTTCGGTATGGAATACATAGCCGGGTCTGATGGGTTAATGGTCTTTGGGTGACCTAGATGTGTGAATTATTTATTTATAATTTATTTTATTGTTTTTGTTCGTGCTGTCTCAAGTCAGCCAACCCCAACTATGGGGTATGTGCCTGAGTATATACAGTACAGTACATGCAACTGTTGTAAAAGTTACCTGAATGTTACTAGACGTACAGAGTCCGTGGCTGTAGATTGAGTTCCTGGATGATCCTAGCAAATTGCTGAATTCAATGTGAATTAAGGACAATTATTTTAGAATTAAGGAATATCGATGACATATTGAAATAAAGTTATGAATCTCTTATATAGAATTTAGGAATATCGATGACATATTGAAATACAGTTATGAATCTCTTATATAAGGTATCTGCAGTGTGTCATATGTTACCAAGATTTTGAGAATAAAAGCAGTGGGACTTGTTAACCCGTTCAGTACCGTAGGATGTATTAATTTATGTGGGGGTGCCCCCCCCCAGTCCCAAGCAATGTGGCAAAATGGCAGGAGAGACCACCTTTCCACCTCAAGAGATGAGGCAAGACTGGCTTTCTCACCCTTCAGTGGGTCTTATATAAGCTGAAAGAAAACAAAAACAAAAAAAAGTACAGGGTTGTACAGGCAGTTACAAGGAAAGTACATTACTGACGGCTATAGCCGTCGCTGGGACTGTGGAGTTAATTATCTACTGAAGACTATAATCGTTGCTGGGACTGTATGGGTTAAACAAGATCTTTATTTTTAAATTCATTTGGAGAATCTGTAGGATGATGATGAAACACAGGATATCACAGGAGTTGAAAAGTCCAACAGGATTGGCCATTATTAATCCCTTATTGGCGGTGCTTGACTTAAGTCGTGCACCAATTTGCAACAAGTTAGGAGCATTATTAAGGCTTTTAAAGGGTTAAAATCGAGTGCAAATGGCCGGGAGCGCAGCGGGCCAGACAGCCGACTCCCAGGGCTTACCGCCGCCCATTAACTCATGTTCCCTGTGTTCTCGAGAGGCCGGTAGTGTAGCCAGTAGTGAGCATAGCTGGGAAAAATATACCGCTATACGCTAAACTCCCATGTTCGTGGCACCACTGCAAGAGAACCACGAGTGCTACGTAGCTCATTCTGGTCTCATTTTGAAGCTTTTTGCGCCTAGTTTTTTGCTGAATACATTTCTTTTCATGCAGATACTTAATTGATCATTCAGGAGGGCCTGAATATGCCCAAATGAGCCCAAAACACCCCGCTAGACAAGGGTTAAGAAACACAGGATGTCACTGTAGGGTCTGAAAGGTTGTCTAGGATTAATCCTTACTAGGAAATATTGAAGGAGTTTATAGTCTAAGACTGAGATTATGTGATTAGTATTTGGTGCTTTGGGAATGTGAAATTCAGTCTTAGTGTGTTTAATAGCTATGCCCAGCGTATAGGAAACTTAAGAACCTTAAAGGGGGGGGGGGGGTAGCTTTTATGGTCCCCCTTCTTCATGTTTAGATGTTTAGCTCCCTTAGTTTCCAGATTTTAGGACGTTTGGCCAATTAGTTTGGCGATTTCAAGACCTTTCACCCCATTTCTTTGTCAATATTAAGACTTTTTGTTTCATTTAGGTGTCAAATTTTTCCTGGCGATCAATAACGAGCCTGTAATTTAAGAGGAACCGGGCAGGCCGGGAAATTTTTCTACTGAGAAATTTACAAATTTATCTTGAAGGAGTGTCTTGGGGGAGGATGTTTTTTTTAGCTTGATGGAGGTCTATGGAGGAAACTAA
Source organism: Paralithodes camtschaticus (assembly GCA_018397895.1). Taxonomy (NCBI): domain Eukaryota; kingdom Metazoa; phylum Arthropoda; class Malacostraca; order Decapoda; family Lithodidae; genus Paralithodes; species Paralithodes camtschaticus. Next base: position 39,158 of record JAGKTK010004217.1, on the reverse strand, counting down.
AAAAACTAATAAAAACCTATATAATTGAGCAAATAAATACGCCCATCCCCCCCTTAACCCGTACAGCCCTAGCGACGCGTCTGACGCGTCGGCGATGTATGTAACGCACAGCCCCAGCGACGCGTCTGACGCGTCACCCTAATTGCGCCGACCGTAACCTCAGGTGTAGCCACTCAAGAGGGCTCAGATTTGTATGGGAACTGTGTACGTATCCCACGCAACCGTGCCGATGGTTGAAAACTCTCAAAGTCCACGTGCGTGCGCGTGAGCGCGCAATAACCTGTTTTTTTGGGGGTAATTGCCTTCAATTTTTTACTCTTGTAAAATACGTTTTCGGGGGCTCTGTAGGACCATTCTTTAAGCTTTTTGAGCGGTTTTTCGTGGTTTTTCCTTCATTCCTAACCCATTCGCTATTGTTTCTGGAATAAAACCATTTTTTGAAAACCGGCCGGGTTCTGGTGAACAAACATTACAAAACTAGCCGGGGCTNCACTCAAGAGGGCTCAGATTTGTATGGGAACTGTGTAGGTATCCCACGCAACCATGCCGATGGTTGAAAACTCTCAAAGTCCAACCGTGTGCGCGTGAGCACGCAAAAACCGGTATTTTGGGTATTTTTGCCCATATTCCGTAGGATCAATTTTTGATCTTTTTGATTTTTTTTGTGGTTTTTCCTTCATTCCTAACCCATTCGCTATTGTTTCTGTGGAAAAAAAATCAGAAACAGCCGATCCCTGGTGGTACATTTATTATAAACTAGCTGGGGCTCAGTGGGTTAAGATGATAATATTAACATTATTGATTGTTTACAGTTAATTATAATGTAAAACTTGCAAAATAAACAAACCAAAACTGGGACACAAGATAAACGCAAAGGAACTACAGTAATCAAAATCGCTATGTGGAAATACCGCTTAATAAAATACAATTTGAAATAAAAGAACACAATCCACCACATAGGGTGTACATCACTCACATGAGCAAGTTAATCTGGTTCAAATAACGATGTATTTATTTTATTATTGACACATGCTTTTCTCCTACTAAACAATTCAATGTGTTTGATCATCACAATTACTGAATAGCAAAGTTTGCGGTAATTTAGTTTGAGACCCCATTGTTGGTGGGCTTGTCTTCTATTTTATGTTGCATGAAACTTGCCTAAATCATTAGGCCTAGTCTTTTAACTCCTGCATTGGTTTTGTTGTTAATGTAAATGTAGCCTACAGATAGTCATGTCACATAGTATAGCAGTGTACAATAATATCTTTAAACCACATTGTTCTGGAGTGATGGTGTGCTGGGTTATCAAATATCACAGTTTAAAGGTGAATTACATAAGCTGCATGTCTAGTATGATGTATATTGTGTATGCATCAAATCATAGTAAGGATGCTCAGGTTGGTGTATAATAAAGTAAATTTACGTCAGTAAAGAAAACAAATATTCAACATTTTTATATCTGGCGGCGTCTGGTAGTTGACTCTTGCAAATTTCGTGCCTTCCAGTATTGTGATGACGTCATAGATTCCGATAGTTGTCAGGCAACAGAAATTTACCTTTAACTTGACCCAATTTATTTTATATGTTAGGGTCAAATTTAAGGATATTCCCAATAATGGTGTACATACAGTACAGTATTACTAGAGCATTTAACGTTCTGGTGAATAACTTATCTCACTTTTTTTTCATCTTTGTGTAATTCACCTTTAATGAATGGCCATATAGCATTTGATGTGCAAGCACATCTACAAATTTTAGATACATATAAAAATGGTATGCAAATAATATGAAAGACATTGATTATTATGTCACTAACTAAAATATCTGAAAGTTGAGTACCTGTACTGAGTACAGTTTACTGTATATATTATTAGGCGTTTTAGCTCATTTTGATCAAATGTCCTTTGCCAGGTGCTTGACTACTGAATCTTTCAAAGTATTGGAAGCTGAAGTATCAGCCAACACTTACTGTAGCTTTAAGATAAAAACTATTGTTGTATTTGTATAGTTGCCATACCTTAGTCTTGAGTGTAAACTGTGTGAGAGTTATTGATCTATTGAACCCTTTCTGAATACCATGATGCATTATTTTATGCTAGGTCAGCTGTTCTTAGTCAATTTTATCAAGTTTGGAAATGGTATGTGGGAGTCAAAAATGATAAGAGAAATACATTTTACCCCTTTTATGGCTAGAAGTATTTTCTAAGGTAAATACAATTGGTCTGATGTTGGTAAGAATAAATCCCCCCTAGTACTACGCTCCTTGTCGCAGTAGGGGGGGCTTCGGGGCCGGCGACTGGGGCTTGATGGGGCAGGGTTTCACATTCTCCCCTCGTGCTTTCGTCGTCGGCCTAACTAAGTTGGCTTAGTTTTTATTTCCTCTTTCTATGTTTTTCACCTTCTGTTCTGTCTTAATAGTGTAATGCATAAATGCGCGGAATGTCGGTGTGAGTATCCTAGGTTCGAGTCCTTGGAGTGCCACATACAGTATATTTGTTGATTTCATTAATTGAGTTTATAAGTAAAGTTGGTTGGTGAATAAATATGAATTATTCTGTCTCATCCAGTTGACCTCTGACGATCCTGTCAGGCCCTCTTAGTTGGCCTGGCTTGGTTGATGGATCCTGAACTGATTTGTCTCTTTGGTCGTTGGTGCGGCCGAGCTAACTTGATTCCCCTCAGTACAGTAGTGCATATATTTTGCATTTCGCTGTGATTTTTTTCTTCCTTAGACCTGATCTCTCATTCTTCACCCTTGATAATTTCTTCATTGGTGCTGCAGTGTAGCAGTTCTTGCCTCATCCTTCGGTCCTGCCCTATAAGTGTTCTGCTGTGGAGCTCATGTGGTTTGGCTGAACCGGTGACATGGCAGGAAATGTCTGCGTGTCTTCAACTTCCTAGATTTGTTTACCTCCTGCCCTTCCCTATCTATCTCGTCTTGATTAGTTGTCCATCTTGTTCTAATCCTTTGAGAGTTCTTTTGGTGAAATCAGTGGTCTGGTTAAACTAATTTATTAAAAAAAGAAAGGAAAATGGTAAAAAGAAAAGCAAGGTGCTGTGGTGATCTGAAAGGGTTAATTATGTCAATATTCCTCACCAGGTATCTTCTTAACCTTTCAATCAGACCAGGATTATAGATGTTATTACCTGTATTGCTATAACCACAGGATTTTCATCAACTTTGGATTTTGGAAGAACCTTAAGAAAAGAAAGCATGGTATCCTTTCTGTAAAAAGATATCAAACATTTGTCTGTACAGTGTAGCTTCCTTCATATTCCCTTGGTGATGAGCATTTCAGGATGTTATATTGTGATCTTTAAGGTGGGTTCGGTTAATGTAGAGACTGAGATGATATTTGTAGTATATTTGAGTATATTTGAGTATGGGCTATATAGATGAACCTATGGGACAAGTGCAGTATTGGTTTCCTTCCCCAGGATACCACATATAACGGGATACTTTTTATCACGTCATTGTTCTTTCCTCAAATGTACGGTGACGCTAATAAGCCATGTCCCAGCTGTCATTAACCCTTTGAGTACCAGTGACGTGTGTTATATTATATTCTAGCTATATTTAGACGATATTATGCCGCTTAGGAAGGATCTGTGGTAGTTAAAAGGGTTGGTTGAGATAGTTTGAAGCCTTATTATTACTAGAGGTCCTTCCTAAGCTGAATAACACCGTCTAATAACTGCCAGAACACGATAAAAAAGACGTCACTGGTACTGTGTGGGTTAAGTTTGGCTTGCTCTGTCTTGTATTAATGTCTGTCAGATGTTGAATAGGGTGGGTAAGTGTAGGAACATGTTTGTACGTTTCACTCGATATGAAGAAATGAAGCTTAGATATTGCCTATACCAATTATTGATCAAAACATACTTGTTGCCGAGACATCACTTATTAGCGCGATTGTACCGTATACAATGAGGGCCAAAAGTTCTGTCTCATCCTCTAATTGCCCACTTGCGAGTTTTGGTCTATAAGGAAGTTGGAGCTGTTGGCATCGATATTTAGCAGAATTACCAGCTAAAATACGATTGTGATGCATTTATTTATACATGAAACTCAATTTAACACACTTTTAACCATCAGAAACCTACATTGTTCATTGCATTTCGTATTAATATCCATGTTTACGGCTCCATCTTCCTTATAGCCTGAAACTCGCAAGTGGTCAATTTTCCAGCTTTTTGATACATGAAGCTATAGCAAAATGTAGCTCTTACTTATACAGTATTGTGTGTGTGTGTGTGTGTGTGTGTGTGTGTGTGTATCAGCACTACAGTATAGTTGCTTGTGTTTGTGTGTGCTTATGGTATGTGCATAGTGTGTGTGTGTGTGTGTGTGCGCGTGTGTGCTTATGGTATGTGCATATTGTGTGTGTGTGTGTGTGTGTGTGCTTATGGTATGTGCATATTGTGTGTGTGTGTGTGTGTGTGCTTATGGTATGTGCATATTGTGTGTGTGTGTGTGTGTGCGTGCAAGCGTGTCTGTGCTCTTTCCCGCCCTTCAGTTTGCAAAATTAGAAATGCAGTGTATTAAGGGAGCCCACCTCGCTGTTTTTCTCTTTCTCTCCCTCTCTCTTTGGCTTGTATCCATTCGACCCCGTTCAGCCTACTGTTTTAAGACGTTTACCCCCATCCAAGTGTCAATACAGTATTTTCCTGGCTAGCGGTAGCGAGCCAGCATATACTGTATATATATTTTTTTTTTGACAGCAAGCTAAATTTTTAAAATTTCGACAGAAAAATTTCTCCGGCAAAGCCGGATTTCTCCATACAATGCTGACTCGATATTGCTCGCCAGGAAGAAATTGACACCTGGCTGGAGATAAACGTCTTAAAAGAGTTGGCTGAATGGGGCCAAATGGATACAAGCCAAAGAAAGAGAGAAAAGGAGAGAAAGAACAAAAAAGCCGGTGACCGCCCTTAATGTGGCAGGAGGCAAGGCAGACATGTTATCTCTGTATATATTTATTATTAATTTGCTGCTGAACAAACCTATTACAGTACAGTACACTATAAGGAAACACTGTACTGTACTGTAGTAGATATAGAGTATTTGTTGGTAGTGTTGATGAGGTAATGACCATTATATTTACAAAGGGAAAATAACACAATCATTTAAGGGGGGTCACTGGCTTTATTTGATCTTTCTGTCCTTTTCTTTCTTTCTCTGGCTTGTATCCATTCGGCCCCATTCAGCCAACTGTTTTAAGACGTTTATCTCCATCCAGGTATCGATTTCTTCCTGGCGAGTGATAGCGAGCCAGCATTGTATGGAGAAATCCGGCTTCGCCGGAGAAATTTTTCTATAGAAAAATTTACAAATTTAGCTTGCTATCAAAACAAAAATATATATAGTATATGCTGGCTCGCTACCGCTTGCCAGGAAAATATTGACACCTGGATGGGGGTAAGTGTCTTAAAACAGTAGGCTGAATGCATAAAAGCCAAAGAGAGAGAGAGAGAAAGATAAAAAAAAGTGAGGTGGGCTCCCTTTTAGTAAACCTGTGTCTGTCAAACCTCTTGCACCAGTACTTAAACATCTAATATTTACTCAATTAGGATAAGGGATAGCAATGAAGGATGAAAAGCATGTCAAACTATATTCTGTACCATGTTTAGACAAGAGCAATATTGTGATGACATTTTTATAACACGATGAAAACTAAAAAAAAATTATAGTTAATATAGTGATAATTGTAGAGAATTGGATTAGATAGTAAGTTCTAAGTTTTATATGAAGAGTAAACAAAATGTAACTGAAGGGTGGCATTATTAGTTGGTGTTTTGTTATTGATTTTTTACCAACAAGAGGAGGTTGACTTAACAATACAATATATATATAACATCTAACTCTCAATTATCTGAGTTACTTTTTAGGACATTTATAGTGTGAAATAGATTGAACAAGGTATGCAGAGCGAAACTGGACGCTTGCTTAAGCCCTTCAGGATATTATACTATGATGCATTTTTTCATTATAATCTGGCTCTTATTAGACTGTTATGCAGTTTTGAAAAGATCTCTAGGAATGAAAGGGTTAAAACTATCTCAATTAACACTACTATACAAAATTCCTTCCTAATTTAACACCGCTGTCCCAGCGACGGACGTTATCCATTAGTAAAAAGGTCACTCACCAGTACCAGCGACTGACGACGTCCGTCAGTAACATGCGGTCCTTGTACCGAGCGGTACCTGGCACCATGACTTGTAAACACTGCTTTGAGACCTTGCCAACACTTCTCAGAGTGTATCTAAGGTCCCACGGGCGAGCTGGCTCAGTACTCGTCCAGCTTTTGGGGTGAAAGGATGCTCTCTCTCGACTTTGAAGCCATTTTGGCCACAATGCTTGGTACTGGAGGTTACATTTATAGTACTGTAATACCCTCTGGTATAGTAGGGGTTAAATAAAATACTGTAATCTAATGATAGCCAAAATAATACACAAAATTATGATGATATACTGAAAGGGTTAGTAAGTTGACATTTACTGGTATACTCCACATCATCATAATCTCTGACACCTTGGTTATTCCTGGGAACCCTATTTCAGGATAGTCATGGCAGAAATGGCTCTAGGTTTACTTTGTCCAGATATTCCTTTTGCCTCTACCACAGATTGGCAATTTTCCTATCACTCATGAAGTACTGTAGTGCCATTTCATAACACGTTCACAGCAGTCTATGATCCTCCTTCGGTATACTGACTCAACCTCTTGCCAACATCAATTATTCTGCCATATCAAAGGGTTCGGGCTAAATCATAAGCCAATTCTTCAGAAGATTATACTTTGTTATACTTAACCAGGTGAGAAATTGTCATATCTTTAAGAACATAAGAAAACATAAGAAAATGGGAGTCTGCAGAAAGCCGATTGGCCTAAGCAAGGCAGATCCCTGATCTTTATCTTGATTACTGAGCTGTGGCTTGATTATATTATTGGAATGTGTTGTCAATTATGAAAATAAACAAGTATGATATATGAACAGAGATGTAGTAGTTTCTTATTATGCATTCATGTCAGAAAATCAGTTGCTAGAGAATGACTTGAATAGTATTACTGAAGTGTATAAGGTTGATGATAACTATAGTTCTGATGATGCTAATGATGGTAGCAAATAAGACCAGACTGATGAGGAACTGATTCCTGTGAGGGGCCACTCCAATTAATAGATTCAAGCACTCAAAAATTAGATATAGACAGCCCAATTATAATAGATATGGAGAGGTGAGATCATAAAATGAAGGGTATCACAACATCTGCCATTTGTTTTTACTACCAGTATTATTATTTAATATAGGTATATAATTTGTTTTTTGTTAATGTATTTGGTTGTGGGAGATATAACCTAATGTTACTCACCAGGAACGAGGAACCTCCGAGTGCTATAACTGATATAATGCTACTGGCAGATCTGCAGCTGGTCATCTTCTATACCTTCCAGTAACTCCGGCCCATACTTCCTCTTTATCTTGATTGGCCAACACAAACAATTCATCTTATAACTGCCAACTTCCTGACACATGTTGCAGAATATGAGACTGCTTCATCTCTTCTTCACACAAATAGTTTTTCATAATTGATGATATATCGACACTCCATTTTAGAATCAAGTCACAGCTCATCAATCAAGAGAGTAACATTACAATTCTCGCTCTATTAAGATGAACAGAGTACAGTTTAGCTATATTATGGGACAAGATATTGACATATATTTTACATATGTTCTTTTGTTAATATTAGACATTTTTGTCATGCTGTTGAAGTGTTGAATACATCATATGGTATAATAATTTCTTGGAAAATAGTAGACTAGTATTCTGTTCTAGCTCTGTTGGTTATGGCTAGATTATTTATAATGTCACTGCAGTCTTGTTGCATAAATCAGTCGGTTAACTCATGTCTGTCATTTTGTTATGCAGTATATTCTTTATTTCAGAGGTATTTTTATTATATTTGTGCCCTTCATTTGCAAAACAGAAATCTCCCAAATTACTTAAAAATGCTGGTTTGTTCTTGAAGGTGTAGGCCTCTTTATCTTTTGCTTTCTATATTCCTTCAACATTATGTGAATGAATTAGTATTATTAATTAGCTTATTCCACTAGTACAGTATATAGCAAGGGCCCTTTAGGATACAGAGACGGACAATATTTCACCGTGACAAAACCTCTAGCGTGAAAGTGAGTATAATAATTTGGATCACCAAAGTATTACTCCTACAGCTAAAAAGAATTACAAGAAATACATGTCAACAAAGGACCCGCTCAAAATATACATGAAAAGTCAAATAAGATACTGGTGATTTGTGGTAAAATTGAGACATTAATGCAGTGGTAATTTCAATGTTATTGTTACCAGTAGTTTTCTTGTTAACCCCTTTTATACAGTAGCGTAATAATTGTATTCTCACTACCATTAAGCATTTTGTTCTGCTTAGGAAGGATCTCTAGGGATCAGAGGAGTAACAAAGATCTCAACCATTTTGATCCTCACAAATATTTTTTTTTTTTTTTTTTTTCCTAAACGCCGTAACTTATCTCTATCTATCTATCTATTGCCTGACGCTGTGATCCTCGAAGGGGTGGCCGTAACTTATCTGCATGAAATAATTTTAATACGCAGCATGAAATGAAACCAGGATTGTTCAATTGTTTGGTCTCTGTATACTAAAAGGTCTTGCGTGTTTTGGTTTGCTTGTTGCTTTCGTGTGTATTTTAGGATATTTCTCGTGTGGAGTGCCAGATGTTTAGATGTGTTTATTTTGCACCAGTAAGCATTGATACGAGTGTCAACTTTATATAGATAAGTTACTTTGTAAGAGCATGTGCATGATTTTTATAGTACAGAAGTTTTATAATCCGTACAGTATATGAAGTTTAATATAGTTATCATTACAAAACTTTACTTCGCATTAAAATAGATATTGTGCATAGACTATTATAGAAACAGGAATCCAAGATTCCTTTTAGTTAAGTAGAAGCTTCTCAGCAGTGCTTCACCAAGTGGCCAGTTTTTTGCTGAAACATTTATTGTTAATACTTAATGACTATCATAGCTGGTTAACCAAAACACTTTTTATTAGTTTTAATAACCTTGGGTGTGAAGTGAATGCTGTGTTATAGTGTACCAGAAGTTTATGCAGTAGAACATAGTACTGTGTTATAAATATCCTATCTTTTAAGTTTATTTGATTATACTATTTAGAAACTATTAATGAGACTATCAGGTTTTACAGACTCGCCAACACTAACTCCCATTAACAGTTAGTGTGGCTGATTATATTGTCATAAAATTAAATTATGATGGCGTGTTTGAGTTAAGAGGTATATGAGAGAAAGCTGTGTTGGTTGGGAGGAAGGGTGTCAGCTGACAGGGGACAGAGGTGCTTGGGGGCGATTCATTCGTGGCCACCCTTCGGGAGCGTCTTGCAATAGATATACATAGTGTATAGTGTATGACCTGATGTTAATCACCTGGTGGAATGATTGGTAAATTGCCTGTCTCAGGTGTTATGAAGGCGTAGGTTTGAGTATTTTCAATGTAAAGAACCTCTGCTAAGTTTGTGGCCTAGATAATCATTTAGTACTGGTCATTTTTGTAATTCATTAAATTGTGTTTTTAGCTCCTCGGTGCTCTAGTCAGTTTAGTGTTGGTCTGCTAAGTGAGTGGACGTTAGGCACCACCCACCTACCACACTATAGAAATGGTAAGGCCAACTTGTGCCAATGAATTGTGAAAGTAAGACGGAAAGAAATATAAGGTACACTGTTATAATTTCATTTCCTTCACCATGCTTGGTCAAATAAAAAATACAATAAAAATAATCATGGTGAAAAGAAATATCAGATTTGGCTCAGATAGATCCAGCCCACCACTTAGCAGATCAGAATTGGAAATACATTTGATCCTAAAATGGAAAACCATAGCAGTTGCCTGGATTAATCACCCTCTTGATCATTATATAGCTGGTATTTCTTATGTATTTTCTGTGTTTTCATGGAAAATTAACTTGGAGACAGGAGATCCAACCCCATGCAGTACCTGTAGTCCCATTGTTAGTTACATTTATGGTCACACACAGAACTCTGCAGGGGAAGTAATTCTTTTTCCTCTATCCCCAAAGAGAGGCTGATTGCACCACTTTCATGGCGGACGGTGTGGTCCCCAGTTCTCTACGCCGGTATATATATTTTAATTTATTTGATAAGATACAGACACTGGTTATATGTTTACTACATAATGAAGAATCATATATTATCTTTCATTTAATTTTCTGTTAGTATGCAATATGAATCATGTTCAAGTATAGGTTTTAAAAATTATATATATATACAATAGCACAGTACTTAGTGCTACATATAAGGATTGATATATTTTAACAATATACAGTATATGGTGTATATAATGAAATATATATACTATGTATATTTTTAGTGGCTCTCCGTCAATGACGTGAAAGCCTATACAGTACTGTATATAATATATGGCCTTGGCCGGGTCCCATAGAACCCGGTTATACCATCCTAGGGGGTACCCCATATATATCCGAAGGTACGTCATTGAAAGTGGATGACTAGTGACACTAGTAAAAGAATTAAATACAAAATAAATGTGTACTAGATTTGAATGTCATGCCGTGTTTATCTCATGATCCACAATTTACATACATTTAAGTTTATAGACTGTGTTGTCCACAGAGAATGTGGTTACAGTCTCACGTCCTAAATGGTGGCTTTCCAGGCGGCCCTGTCAAAGGCTTCCTCTGTTGTCAAGTTCGTTATTTTGAGATCGTACCGGGGTACCTGCTCCCACGTAATTCTAAGTCTACCCCTACGTGCATCCCCCCACGTTCACAGTCCGGCATTTGTTCACCCAGTTCTGATCATCCATTCTCTCCACGTGTCCAAACCAACCAAGTCGGCTCATGCGCATCACTTCACTAACACTCCTAATGCCCAGACGCCTTCTTAATTCCTCGCTCGATACCCCGTCCCTCCCACATATCCGTCTCGCCATTCTCTTCTCATTCCGTTCCATTCTATTGATATCCTCTCCTTTCATCGGCCACGTCTCCAAGGCATAGGTCATTACACTCTTAATACACGAGGTATACACCTTCCCTTGAAGGTGAAGTGGGAGCCCTTTCATGGTCAGGAGTGGCAACAGGTCTCTAAACTTCCCCCAGCTACTTCTAACTCTTGCAATGGAGCCAGCTAAATAGCAGAATTTATTCACACACTCCAGCGTTACACTGTCGAAATCAACACTAACAGGCGGGTCACTTAACACAAATTCTCCCTTGCACACTGCATCATTCATAGTCTATGATTCTTATCAAAGGTTCTCTAGCTCCACTATATATCTTGTGTTCCCAGTCACTACAGACACAACATTGAATTGAGTAACTCCCCACGTACTGCGCATGGATAGTCGCCGCTTCTTTCCATACTTCCGTGCCCTACTCCACTAATCATGACCTTTGTTTTATCTATATTAAGTCTTGGACCCTTGTTTGCCATACCCTCCCTCCATCTTTTGAACTTTGCTTCTGCTTCCTGTGCACTATCTGCGATAAGAACTACAGTAGATCATCTGCATATAACAACTCCCATGGGAGTCCTGTCCTAAAGTCCCTTGACAGAGCGTCCAGGACCAAAACAAACAGTAATGGGCTCAGCAATGAACCTTGGTGAACTCCAACTTTCACTGGGAACTCTTAATTCACTCAGGCCCCCATTCACTCTAACTGCTGCCCATGACTCCTCATACATTCTCATTATCACATTTACTAATAATAATAATAATAATAATAATAATACAGTAATAATAATAATTTTACTTATTTAAAAGAACGCTCATTCTTCAAAATTAATTTGCAAGCGCTCGAATACAAACAAAAATCAATATAACCACATTAACATGTTTACAACACAATTTACATAGTTATTAATGCAATAATTATAACTACTCTAGCGGGTGCCCAACCCCGAAAGGGGTTGAAATAGGGGAGCTATCCCCCCGCCAAAGGCGGCTTTCTAGGGCCTTTCCTAGCTGATGCTGAGAGGATTGGGTTCTAGTCATGTGGTGATGGGCTGGTCTATCAGAGTGAGAACTGAGCGATCTCTGCCATACCCATAGCTTACTCTGACTGTTCCTTCTACTTATATATTTTCTAGATCTCGAGTGACGGCGTCTCTTTCGTGGATTGACCTCCCAATCTACCAAGATTGGAAGCCAAAGCGTCACATTTTTCCTTTGCCCCTCAACTTTCTCTTCATAATTGCTGAGGGGCACAGGGCCCTGGGTGGGGCTTTGGTTTCCCGGGCGTTTCCGCACCCTCCTCAGCTCCCCGCCATGGAGTGGCTTCGGTCACCCAGGCTTTATTGTGGTCGGCAGGGAGGGTTCTGTGGGGGTGATTGGTTATGGCCTTGGCCTTGCTCGGGGACTTGGGGCTGTTCGGCCAGGCAGCTTGGGGAACAACAACAACTACTAAACTCTATAATTATCTGTCACTACACCATTCTCTATGTCGTAACACCTTTTAAACATAAAGGTCTTTAAATGCTTCTTGAAGGACTCAACAGATATAGAATGCTTAATGCAGTCTGGCCCCCCCTGATACTACTCTCCTTGACGCAGTTGGGGGGCTTCGGGGCCGGCGACTGGAGCTTGATGGGGGATGGTTGTGGTACTTACCCTTCCTATCTCCCCTCGAGCTTTCGTCCTCAGCTTGACTAATTTTGAGTAGTTTTTCATTCCTCATTCTATGTTTTTCCCCTTCTATTCTTATTTTGTCCCATCCGGCTGTCCTCGGGCAGCCTATATCTCATGTCTCCCTGGCCTGGCTAGGTAGCAGACTCCTGACCCGTTTTTCTTTTCGGTTGCTTCTGTGGCCGACTTGACTTGATTCCCTTCGGTAATGCATTTTTTGCTTCTCGATGTGATTTTTTCTACCTTCGACCTGATCTTTCATTCTTCGCCCTGATCACTTCTTGGTTGGTGTTGCGGTGTAGCAGTTCTTGCCTCATCCTTCGGCCCTGCCCTATAAGAGCTCTGATGTGGAGCTCATGTGGTCCGGCGGAACTGGTGAAATGGCGAGAAATGTCGACGTGTCTTCACCTTCCACGATGGGAACTGCCCTTCCTTATCTATCTTGACTTGTTTAGTTATATATCTTGATCGAATCCTTCGGGCCAGTCCTATGAGAGTTCTTTTGTAGAGCTCAGTGGTCTGGTTAAACTAATATTAAAAAAAAAAAAAAAAAAAAAAAAAAAAAAATGCAGTCTGGCAACCAATTATACAACCTTGGAGCCGTGTGGGAGAAAGCACGAGATACAAAAGCCGGCTGATAAGCAACGGTAGGCTCATCCAATCTTAAAAGATCATCCCCACTGCGCAGAGACATACAAGGTCGATCCTGCTGGGGGAGCAAAAGTCCATCCACTAGTCACTCTTCTACTCCGAGTTTTCTCAAAGCCCACTGCATTACTTCCCTTGGCACCCAGTCAGAGGCCTTCTCCAGATCCACAAAACTAGGTATAACTCCCTTTTTTTTTCTAAGAACCTCTCTTGCAGTTGCCTAAGAATGAAAATAACATCAGTTGTGCCATGTCCCGGCATAAATCCAAACTGCATGTCGCTGATAGCAACACTTTCCTTGATCATGTATTCAAAGACCCTTTCACTGACTTTCATGCCATAATCGAGCATTTTCAAACCCCGATAATTTCCCGTCTAAGGAGTCACCCTTGCCTTTGTATATATTTACTATAACACTTTTCTGCCATGCATCGGGAATGTTTTCCTCCTTTATGATAGCATTAGTAAGCTCTGACCAATTTCACCTCAATATCTCCAGCTGCTTTTAGCATATCAGCGACAATGCCGGAGCTCCCAGCGGCTTTACGGGACTTCATTTTATCTATAGAACTTTTATCAGCGTCGTACCCTATCAAAGGCGGAGGGCCTTGTACTGGGACTGCAGTGCTGAGCTGTTCTCTGTTCCATTCAAACTCCACATTAAGCAGTCTTTCATAATGCTCCTTCCATGCCTCTCTAATATCGTTTCCTGAGTAAACAGTCATGCCACTGTACTTGTACATACTGTACAGTATTGCGTCCCATCATTGACGTAAGTCACTAGACCACTGGATTCTGCCTCTCTTGGTCAACACATGGCGCGATTAAGACGTTGACTGATACGTCTCTATATCTTGTCGCCCCGGCTAACTTCCTCAGCACACGTCACTAGTGAGTTGATATAAGAGTTAGGAATGTTTTGTTGTGTGTGCGTATGCCAAAAGCTAACGAGAAGTGTGTTTTTCAACTTCGCCCATGTGTCGCCCTTGTTCTGATGCCATGCCATCTTGAATTTGTTTAGGCTTTGAGTTAATTATCACCTCTCTTTTAGCATTATGTATGCTTTTTTCAGTTATTCCCTCCCACACTTGCGAGTTATGCGAGTTCACCACAATGAGTAATTTTTACTGGAGGATTAGTCGGAATTTCATGGATTTTTCGACTCCATGTTCCCCCCTAATCTACTTTTGTTTGCTCCTCCAGCTATATCTGCCTTTTTATTACCAGTTTATGCCTTCTTAGTCCATTCCTGCTACTCTGGAAGTTTTTGTGTAATTGTATTTTATTATCATTTTTTACTATTTGTGAATTAGCGCCAACACAGCCACCCTAATGCTTGTCAATAACACATCACTTATAATATTTATTCATTATTTTTATTAACCTCTGAAGTGCGCATGGGGGTAATTGAAAACGTCCCCCTGTGCTGACGTATTTGAGGTGTTTCCGTCACTAAAATATTCATTGTGCCATTAATAGCATTAATACTTATCCATATGCGCCTATTATGGGTTGATTATAAAGGTATTAACCTGAAACAACAATAAAACGAGTGAAAACAGCGTTTGGATGGTCAAAATCGGAGATATAGCCCGCGAGTTGTATAATGTATGGGTGAGGCAAGCTACTTTCCCGCCAATTTCCCCCAAGGCCACTGAGACACAGTCGATCGATACTCTCTCTCTCTCTCTTGCACTCGCTTGCTATCAGTGATGACCACACCCTCCAATCGGATTTCTAATGTTAGCACGAAAATATACCTCAGAATAAGGGAATAACAGGGAAAATAGGTGATAACTGAAGGAGAGGAGGAAAGTGGGGAAGGAGGGGAGGTAGAGGACTGAGATTTTGCATGGCCCAGGGGCCAAAAAAAAAAAAAAATATAAAAAAATATTTTTTTTTCGATGTCAAAAGTTGATTTTTTTTTTCTCTGACTCTTAAGAGTCTCCCCGCAGTGCGCCGGGGGAACTCTTAAGAGTCTCCCCGCAGCTCCCGGGTTAATGACCCTTCAGCCTTCACTGACATTTAAATGCTATTTATATACAAATTTTAGGCATCTTGATATTTATTATTGTTCATTGATATTTTAATTGTCGTCAGTATCATATTTAAGATCTCAGTAATATACTGTAATTTAGTTGACAATTCCCAGATATACATTATCACTTTTTATAGACTATACAATGATATGTATGTTATTATTTATATGTATCGTTGTGATAGGCCTGCCTTACGTCATTTTCAGGGGCGTTCTTGCCATTGCCTGAGGTTTTTCTTACCTGCAAGCTTTTGGTCATCTTGAGGACACCGTCTAAATACTTGTATGGGGTAAATCTGATGTTTACAGACATGATGGGGGACAGTGGTCCAGTCGGTGATTCCCTCTTCTTACACATCTTTATTGCCCACTCTCTGTCGCTGTAGCTGTTTGTGCTACTTTGGTTAGCCATTGCCGGGTCCGCAGATCCGGGTCGGCTCACCTATGATTTTCTTTATTGCAATACCTATAGGCTCCTCTAGGTGTTTATCCTATCTCTACCGGGTGTTCTGTGTCGACCTTTGCCCGGGTGACACTTTTGCATCTGAGTCCATGGGGGACTATACTCGCATCATAGTTTTAGGTCATTGGGGTCTGCTTTCCTTCACACCCTCCTTGTCATTCTTCTTCTTCTTTTTTTTTTTTTTCTTTTTTTATGTGAGTGAGGGAGACAAAAGGCAGAACTGCCTATAGCGAGTGCCTCCCCCATAGTTGAAAGAGTGACAGGGCCAAAATCAAGGGACGTTCGAGCCAAAATGCCTGGACACACACAGTTTGAAGTAATTTAAGTCATAGGATGAGGGAAAGATGGATTCAGGGAGAGAGTTCCAGAGCTCAGCTATTGAATAGAAGAAAGATGTGGAATATCGTTTCACTCTTAGGTTGGAGAGTTGCACAGAGTAGGGGTTGGATTGTGTTGCAAGACGGGTGCTATGTGCTCTACGTAGAGGAAATTATATACACAGAGAGCTCTGAGGAACACTGATTATTGTAATAGCGGTAGAATAGCGAGAGAGAAGCAACATTGCGGCAAAGAGAGAGAGAGAGATTGCAGAGAATCGATGAGTGGACATGAGTTAATGAGACATAAGGCTTTCTTTTCTAATTTGTATAGAAGTGCTGTGTGAGAGGATCCTCCCCACACATGCGAACAATGCTCAATCCATGGACGCACTGTGCCACTGTACAGAGCAAGAAGCTGTACAGGGGTAAAGAACCCCTTGAGGTGCTTGAGCACACCCAGCTTCTGGGAAGCCATTTTAGCAAGGGTGGTAATATGGCCTTTCCAAGAGAGATCAGAAGAAAAGGAGACCCCAAGAATACATACATACATACATACATAAAATTTTAAGACTGAGTGTTCCACACATAAGTGCAGTTTCAGTCTCTTGTCCTAATGGCGGCGTTCCAAGTAACCCTGTTAAGGGCTGCTTCACTTGTCAAGTTCTTGGATTTGAGATTGGCACGTATAGTCCGATGAGAGAAGATGAAGGGTTTATATTTATATTGTTGAAGTATGAGGGAAAGTCCTTTGGGAGTTCTTGACAGGTTAGATAAATGGAGATAATGGGATTTGGAAGCATTGAAAGCAACAAGATTTTCTCTGCCCCAATTGGAAATGGTTGATAGATCAGAAGATAGGTGTCCCATGTAATGGCCGTTACTTGAGTTTTGGAGAGATTGCATGCTGGGGCATTCTGAAAAAACTAGATGAATAGTGTAAGGTAGAGTCATCAGCATATACTATACATGGATAGGACTGGAGGTACAGTTGAGAAGATCATTAATGAATATTAGAAAGAGAATTGGAGATAGGACAGAACCCTGAGGAACAACGGAGTTGATAGGATGAGGAAATGAAGATGGCCGTCCACAACTGCAGCTAAGGAACGGCCAGAAAGGATATTAGAGATATAGGCACAGATGGAGGGATAGAAATCGAAGGAGGGTAGTTTAGAAATTAGAGATTTGTGCCAGACTCGATCGAAGGCCTTCATTATATGTAGTGCAATAGAAAAGGTCTCACCGAAGTCCCGAAAGGAGGATGACCAAGAGTTCGTAAGATATGACAGAAGATCACCAGTAGAGTGACCCCTAAGGAAGCCATACTGGCGATCTGAAAGTAGATTATGAGAAGAGACTTGCTTAAGAAATTTTGAAGTAAGAATAGTTTTAAAAACTTTAAGAGATGCAAGAAATGAGAGCAATTGGACGATAGTTGGAGGGTTGAGAGCGGTCACCCTTCTTTGGAACAGGTTGAATGAGGGCAAACTTCCAGCAAGAAGGGAAGACGTTAAAGGAGAGACAGAGACTGAAGAGTTTGCCTTGGCATGGAGTCGGCACGGAAGCACAGTTTTTTAGTACAACAGGAGGAACACTATCTGGACTGTACGCCTGCTTAGTATTTAGCCCAGAAATTGTTTACAGATTGTTCAAAGCCAGCCTTGGTTTCGAGGTCAATCTAGAGAAATCAAATATTATTCCAACACAAAGAGCGGAATGTGTAGGTCTAATATGGGATACACCTCATTTTGTTGGGAAACAAAGCCTTTCCCCTTATTCCACCATTCAAACTAGGGCCGATCCCTCGCAAAATTAATAAATTACTAACTTTTGGGGCAAGGCCTCATATCAAGACGTCCATCTGCTAGTGGGCAGATTCTCCCCCCATCATCTGGGTGGATATGGATGCAGCAGGGTCCATCGGCTGGGGTTATCAGTCGACGGAAGGCCACCAATATCAAAGCACTTGGCTAATTCTGAAACATTTTCACATAAATGCCAAAGAACTAGCAGTTTCCTTGTTCTTTCTAAGAGACCATGTGACCACCCTACGAGGTCGGTTCCTTGCCTTCAGATTGGACAACACCTGTCACATGTATTCAGAAACAGGGCTCGACAAGATCCAGGGCCGGAGAAAATTTTCTGCCTAACACAGAAACACAATAATGCTCTGCATGCAACATATCTCCCAGGAGTGGCAAATCTCTGAGGGCACGCATTGTCCAGGGCAAGAATTAACACCCTAGTTGTAGAGTGGGTCCTTCAACAGACAGCCTTTGACAAATTAATTCTACCTCACAGTCTTTTTGCCTCATACACATCAGCAAAGACACCTCTTGTTTCTAACCCAGTGGCAGAAGACTCCGGCAGGGGTCCCGGACGCTTTCACTGAGAATTGGAACAGATGGTCCTCAATCTATCTGTTGCCACCTCCAGATACCTCCCTATTGCGCAAAATCATTCACACTCTACTCAGTTATCATGGTCTAGTAAACATGATGGCACCAGTCTGGCTCACTCAAGTATGGTTCAATCAACTTTCTCAATGGTGCCCCAACCCTGTTCAAATCCCTCTGTCCAGTTTCCACTTGAAAAAGATTGGCAACCTGCAGACTTCTCTCAATTTCACATTGTGAACATTCAGCGATCCGAATGGCTCCCTCCTTATGACAAAAGCGTCCTAAATAAATCACGGCATCAATGTACAGAGTCTACTTTACGCCAGTATGACTCCCATTGGAAGAACTTTACTACTTGGATAATGGAGTCTAGCCCAACAACACCTTCAGTAGGCCTCATCATAAAATACCTAGATTATCTTTTTGATCATAACAAACTGGCAGTTAATGCTTTACATAATCATCTCACAACTTTGAAAGAGCCATTGTTTTACCTTACAGGCCTTAGCCTTCCACAAAAGATGAGATTGGATCCATTAAAGCCTGCTTTATACTCCGTGCTCCTCGTAGACAACTTTTGCCTCAGTGGTCTCTTCACAAAGTCCTAAACCTTTTGCAATCTAAACTTTACACTGTGCACCCTACACCTCAACGTAGACTGAATAAATGTGTGTTTTTAAATGTGCGTTCTTGGTAACCGCTCACAGAGTTTCTGAACTGGCAGCTATGGCTAGGTCACTTAATTGTTTTCAGTTTGCCCCAAATTATGAATCTGTCACTATGCTCCAGCACCAGACTTTATTGCAAAGAATGAACATCAAGATCATGTTTTTACTCAATTTTCTATACCTGCTCTTATATAGGGTAAACTCATCATGCTTTGTGCCCTGTTCGTTCCTTTTATCTTTATATCAAGGCCACCACACCACTTGTACCTTCACATTGGATATCACCAAATGACTGTCTAGACTGTCTAGACTAAGAAACTTACAGTTTCTTACAGTAGATCCTCTGGAAAAAGGCAAACTAGGCCTGTGTATCCAGCTCAGTACCAGTAATTGCACTGCTGCGGTCGTTCACGGTGTTGGCGGCGGCGGTAGCAGACGCAAATTTTTTACTATTCTGTAGTTTTGTTTTATAATCAAACTTCAAATCTTGTCTTCCCCATACTTTATCAAGATTACTTTCAAACTCCCTTATTGATTCGGAATCGACTAC
Source organism: Paralithodes camtschaticus (assembly GCA_018397895.1). NCBI lineage: Eukaryota > Metazoa > Arthropoda > Malacostraca > Decapoda > Lithodidae > Paralithodes > Paralithodes camtschaticus. Next base: position 19,342 of record JAGKTK010004217.1, on the reverse strand, counting down.
ATACTGGGGCAGTGCGTTCCACTCATTTACCACTGTATCACAAAATGAGTCCTTTGCCTTCTCAAGCCTATTTCTTTCTTTGTAAATTTTCTTAGAGTGTCCTCTCGTTCTTGTTCCCTCCCGCATCAAGAAGATACCTTCACACAGATCCTCATCATACTTTCCTGACACTATCTTAAAAGTCTCTATCATATCCCCTCTCTTTCTCCTATATGCCAGTGTCGGAAGCCCCAGTGTCCTCAACCTCTGCTCATAGCCCACATTCTTCAATGTTGGTACTAGCTTGCTAGCTCTCTCCACGTTCTCCACTGCTTCTATATCCTTTACCATATATGGAGCCCACACCTGGTTCACATATTCCAGGTGCGGCCTAACCAGCGCTGTATAGAGATTCCTGAAGATTTCTTCGTCAAGTGACACAAATGTCCTCCTTATCAGCCCTACAATTCTATTGGCTTTGTTTATCTTTTCCGCTAAATGTTCTGAGAAATTTAACTTATTGTCTATCACTACTCCTATATCCTTTTCTGCATTCGCTTCCTCCATCGCTTCATACATACTGTATCCTACCTTGTCTATCTCACTTCCATTAGTTATAACTTCAGGTAAGTCGTTGATAAATATAACGAACAGTAGTGGTCCCAACACAGATCCCTGAGGTACCCCACTTGTAATTTCCTTCCACCCTGAGCCTATTCCATTCACCAGTACCCTCTGTCTCCGATCTTTCAGGAAGGCTTCTATCCATTTCACACATTTCTCCCCTATATAGCTTCTAACTTTCTCTATTAACCTTTTATGTGGGACCTTGTCGAAGGCCTTCATAAAATCGCAATATACCACATCTATTACATCACCATCCTCTAGAATTTGCATCCAATCATCTACCACTTACCTTTAGCTTCTATTTTAATTGATGTTATTAAGGAAGCTGACCCTGGTGTTGTAGCCAGAGCCCATACTATTAGGAAATGGGCAACTACTATTAGATTATTAAATCATTATTTTATTACTGATATTACCGAGATAAATGTATGGGCCTCGTAACACTTTTTTATCAAGATATCTGTCAGTTCATCTAGATAGACCAAAGTTGTTATTGTTGTTGCTGTTCCCCAGTCTGTCTGGCCGAGCAGCCTCAAAGTACCGAGCAAAGCCAAGGCCATAACCGAGCGCCCTCACAAAACCCTCCCTGCTTACCACTAATAAAGTCCAGGTAACTGAAGCCACTCCAAGGCGGGGAGCTGAGAAGGGTGTGGAAATCAAAGCCCCACCCAAGGCCCTGTTCCCCTCAGGAATTATGAAAGGAAAGTTGAGGGGCAAAGAAAAAATGTGACGCTTTGGCTCCCAATCTGCCAACCTCTAGGTTGGCAGTAGGGATGTCAATCCACGGAAGAGACGCCGTCACTTGAGTTCTAGAAAATATATAAGTACAGTACTGTAAAAGGAACAGTCAAAGTAAGCTATGGGTATGGCAGAGAACGCTCAGCTTTCACTCTGAGAGACCAGCCAATCACAACATGACTAGAACCCAATCCTCTCAGCATAGCTAGGAAAGGCTCTAGAAAGCTGCCTTTGGCAGGGGGATAGCTGCCCTATTTCAACTCCTTTCGGGGTTGGGCACCCGCCCAGAAAGGCCAAAGTTGCCGTGTGTGGCATCACAAGCCTTAACTTTATTATCTTTTGTTACATCCTATCATATTGTATATACCCATTGTATGTTAAGGTTATCTAAACATCTAAAGATGTTATCAGTTTATTGATGTGCTACACTTTTTATATACTCTTGGGTTTATATCTTTACAGTAGTTTTTTTTACGGTTATTCAGGTAAAATATAAGGGAGAGGGGGGGGGGGGG
>JAGKTK010004217.1:0-17445 GCA_018397895.1 Paralithodes camtschaticus | reverse complement strand
TTCCTCCTGAAAAGATAGAATCAAGAAGTAAGTAAAATGTCGATAACTATAAACTTTTATGTTTTTTACTATCTCTTGGTAAGGTTTATTGTATGGTACCCACCTTACATATTTTTACTCTTCTAAATAAATGAATTGAATGTTAGCGCTCTGTTTATTATCCTTTCTTTTCTCTGTGATGACTTGTTGGGCATATGGATGTCCCTACATACGCCCATCTCGATATAACATTAAAGGCAGAATCCTTTGGTCTAGCGACTTACGGCAATGATGGGAAGCAGTATGCAACAAATGTGGATCATGAGATAAACATAGCGCAACATTCAAATCTAGTAATTTTTTATTATATATTTAATTATTTTTCTAGTGGCATTCCCTTTCAATAATGTACCTTGGGATATATCTGGGGTACCCCCTTGGATGTTAATGGTTCTTGGCCAACAGTAATAAGGTGACCCGGCCAACGCCACATATTACATATAGGCTCTCACATTATTGACGACGGAACCACTCTAAATATAAGGGTTTTCCTGACTTCCCTTCGGGTTGTCAAACCCATAATATATATACAATAAAATCTCATAAACTTGGATTTTGTAAGGCGAGCACAGTTCTCTCAGACATCAAGCTATTAACCGACATTTGTCTGGAGTTGTTGTTGTTGTTGTTTTTCCCCATGCTGCCTGGCCGAACAGCCCCAAGGCCCCGAGCAAGGCCACAACCGAGCGCCCCCACAGAACCCTAGCCGCCGACCACAATAAAGCCTGGGTGACCGAAGCCACTCCATGGCGGGGAGCTGAGGAGGGTGCGGAAACGCCCGGGAAACCAAAGCCCCACCCAGGGCCCTGTGCCCCTCAGCAATTATGAAGAGAAAGTTGAGGGGCAAGGGAAAAATGTGACGCTTTGGCTTCCAATCTTGATAGATTGGGAGGTCAATCCACGGAAGAGACGCCGTCACTTGAGATCTAGAAAATATATAAGTAAAAGGAACAGTCAGAGTAAGCTATGGGTATGGCAGAGATTGCTCAGTTCTCACTCTGATAGACCAGCCCATCACCACATGACTAGAACCCAATCCTCTCAGCATCAGCTAGGAAAAGCCCTAGAAAGCCGCCTTTGGCGGGGGGGGGTAGCTCCCCTATTTCAACCCTTTTCGGGGTTGGGCACCCGCCGAGTTGTCTGGAGTTAGGCGGCATCACACAGGCATATTTTTAGCCTGCTACTGATTCTGGCTTTCAGTTTATACTTTACAGTACACCAACTTTTGGTGATTATATACATATATACATATTGCACCTGATGACTGGAAGACAGGCATAATAGTCCCCCTATATAAGGGTAAAGGGGAAAGAGGAGTGTGTGGTAACCATCGAGGAATATGTCTTTTTAATCATAGTAGGGAAGGTATACAGTAGGGTAGTGATTCAGAGAGTGAGAGTGAGAACGGAGAAATGGATAGGTGACGAACAGGGTGGTTTTAGGAAGGGAAGAGGATGTGTAGATAAGATTTTTACCCAATTGTGTTGTGGAGAAATATCTGGAGAAAAAACAAAAGGTGTATGATGCCTTTATTGACTTGGAGAAAGCATATGGCAGAGTGGATAGAGAAGGTATGTGGAAAGTACTTAGAATATACGGAGTAGATGGCAAGTTACTGAAAGCAGTGAAGAGCATGCATGTATGAGGGTGCAAAGGTGGCAGTATGTGTGGAGAATGAGCAGAGCGAGTTCTTTGACCTGAATGTTGGGTTGAAACAGGGGTGTGTGATGTCCCCGTGGTTGTTTACTGTATATATGGATGGAGTCATGAAAGAAATACAAGGAAGAGCAGTGGATGTTGGTGTATCGCTGATAAGGGCGGGAAATGAGTGGAAGCTGCCTGTACTGCTGTTTCCTGATGATACAGTTCTGATGAGCGATAATGAATGGGAGTTGCAGGGTTTGGTAAATGCATTTGGAACTGTGCGAAAAATGGAATCTGAAGGTAAATGCGGGGAAGAGCAAGGTTATGGTCTTCGAAAGGGGTGAAGCCGCAGAGTGCGAGGTGAAGTTGAACGGTCAGGCTATGGAGATTGTCAGCTCATTTAAGTATCTGTTCTCTAATTACCGTTTCCATTAGTTTACACACAACACTTGTCAAACTGACTGGTCTATAATTTCCTGGGTCATTTCTCTTTCCCTTCTTAAATATAGCCGTTATGTTCGCCTCTCTCCAGTCCATCGGGATTTGTCCTGTATTAAACGATACCTCAAATAACATTTTCAATGGCTCTACTAACATCTCACCTCCTTCCTTTATGATTCTTGGGTGTATCCTATCCGGTCCCGGGGACTTACTTCTGTTAATTTTTTCTATAGCCCTTCTTATTCTAGCATGGGAAAACTATTAGTTCTAGTGCCGGTGCCTGTTTGATGGGAATAGTAGGCACTGCATCATCCACTCCACTGTTAGTGCCCCCCCAAAGTATTTCCCCAGCACCTCTGCTTTCTCCTTATCAGTCTCCGCTCTACTCCCATCATCCAACCCCCCTACCAGCTCTGGGATCCCTACTCTTCTTGTTAACTTTTCCTGAATGTACTTCCAGAATATTTTTGGATTATCCCTCACATTTCTAGCAATCTCTCTCTCCCTCTCCTTGTCTCCCACCTTATTTTATTGTTTATTTGTCTGCGGTCCAGATCCACTTCTTTAGCTGCTATACTAGACCCCCTGTTCTTTTTTAACAATTTTAGTCATTCCCACAATCGTTTCTTTCTTCTAATCAATGTCCAAAGCTTTCTTTTCATTGGCAATTCTGGGTTCGTTCTTTTCCTCAATTTTGTTTTATCCTTATATTCCCTTACTGGTACACTTTTGGATACAGCATTCTCCAGTTTGACTCTAATTTTCCTCCACATTCCTTCAGCGTCTTCACCGTTCAAGTATTCCCCCCAGTCAATGTCCAAACACTGTCTCAGCAGCTCATAATCTGCTCTATCATACATGTATATTTTTCTATTGCTTCTATTATCCCTCTCTGTTTTAATATTGCAACTAAAGCTTATACAGGCATGGTCACTATGACCTATAGAGCTATCCACATTGACATGTTCCACTATATCCTCCTCATTGCTAAAAATCAAATCAAGTACATAATTATGGAACGTATGGGAAGCGAGAGAATGACCAAGAAGGTGTACGAGAGCGAGGTGGAAGGATAGAGAGGGAGAGGTAAACCGAAAGAGAGGTGGAAGGATGGAGTGAGGAAGTATATGGATGAAAGCAGTGCTGGATGGGAGGAGGGGCATTGGGGCAATTTATTCGTGGTCATCCCTTCGGGGATCATGACGTCAGGCAATAGATAGATAGATTTGTTTCTAACCCTTTCCTCGTTTTATATATGTACAGTACAGTATAATAAAGTGCTTTAAAAATCATTCCTATGGTCTAAAACCGACCGAGCATGAATATTTTCGGCCCGACAGCCGAAAAATCTTAGGACGTTAACTGACACACTGTATAGGGGTTACAGTGTTACAAATTATATCACATAATTCCTTGTTTTTTCAGCTTCTCAGAGCCGACAGAAGACGCAATTAGCGCCTTTTGGTGATTTTTAGCCAATATTTTATTTCATTGGGAGGTGTTTGGTGTTGGGAGTGAAATTAATAAATTAGATTACAGTATTTCAGAAGGCGCTTCTTGCGCCATGGTGCGTTTAGAGTGTGGTATGTGAAGACGCAGGTGCATCTTCTGATGAGAGAAAGGGTTAAGAGTTTGGTTTGATATGATCTCAGGAAGCCAGCATTTATTTTTGTTACTGTAGAGGGACTAGAGATGTATTTTCATTTACTTTATTTTTATTTTACATCTGTTGAATTTTTTCATTTGAAGTAACTTTGTCCAGCTGTAAAATTGGCGTACAGTACATGAATACCTCTCCCATACAATCCAAATTACCGAGATTCTATTGATATATACTAATACAGTATTAACATCTTCCTATGTGTAATTAAGAAGTATCCATTGCTTGCTATTTCAAATTGAAATAAGAAAGGTGCTTACGTCCTACATGTATTTATATTGTCTTTGTTTTTCCTACAGGGGTGAATACTAGCAGATCTGTGGAATATGTTGGTAATGTGTGAGACTGGGAAGTGGTGGAAATAGAACCAGTGTCTTATCAATTCCTTCAGGGACTGGAATATATGATAAGGAGATCATTTATCGATGGTATCACATGAGTGCTCTTTCTCACAACTCTTATTTTCTACTCTGGTCTGTCAGTTATATGAATGTCCCCACCCACCGATACAATTAATCTAACTTTAGTCTATAGTCTGTTTCATTTCAACTGACGGTAAATGGCACGAAAGGTCTAAAAATGGCCAAACTAATGGGGTGAATGTCTTAAAATCTCAAAAGTAATGGGGCTAAACATGAGGGAGAAAGGGGTCCAGAAAAAAAATCCATCAAATGGAAATATCCCACTAGTGAATCCGAGTCATTTGATCTGACGGTAAATTGCAAAGTTCCCATCAAGATTTCTCAGTTATTTTGAAGATTTTGTAGTGAAATATGGTGTTAGTTATATCAACTTGGTCCTCATATGATACAGACATAGAAGTTTCTTATTTTTCTGTTAGTTATCGAGAAATTAGCTGCTAAGGGATTCAATTTATCGTCAGCTGAAAACAAACAGTGTAGTTTCCGATAACAATTTTATTTTTTGTTGTTGTCTTTACATAAAATAGTAATAATAAACAAAAGCCAATAAAAACAAGAGCTAAAGAAATTACACCAAAACCAATAAAAACAAGAGTTAAAAGAAATAATAAACAAAGCCAATAAAAACAAGATCTATACCCCTATTGGTGGCCTCTATTCATGAGAAATTTGTAACGATCAGTTTGAAGTGTAGGCCTATTGATCGAGTTTCGTTCTATAAGGAAGTTGGAGCTGTAGACAACGATATTTAACAGAATTTACAGCTAAAATACGGTCGTAGTACATTAATAAATACATAAAACCCAATTCAACATGCCATTTATCCATCAGAAACGTACATTATTATTGCATTTCTATTTACTATCGATGTTCACAGCTCCAATTTCCTTACAGCCTGAAACTCGCAAGTAGTCAATTCCAGAGAGAGAGGGTTCATGGTACTGTATAAACACATTTTTAAAAGCAGAAGTTGTACACTGTTGATAATTAGTCGTCCAGTTGTGGGTACCCATAAAATATATATTGCCAGAATATTGTTGGCTATCGAAAATTGAGTATAAAAGCTCTCATGTGATACCCCTTAACTCCCTCACTTCTAATACTGGCATTGCTTCCTTAGAGTTAGCATAATTATAGTTGCTCTCTCTCTCTCTCTCTCTCTTTTTATATTGCCTATCACATTTACTTCCAAAATTTAGAATATTATTTTTACCCTTTCAATTAGATGATGCCAATTTCAGCTTTATTCATGCTACCTCCAGGCATTTTTCCTCAACTTTGGAAGAATACGTCAAGAGTAAAAAGGGTTAATTGAGCTAGTTCTTAAAGGAGGGTGACCGGCTTCTTTTCTTTCCTTTTCTCTCTTTCTCTGGCTTGTATCCATTTGGCCCCATTCAGCCTACTATTTTAAGACGTTTATCCCCATCCTTTTGTCGATTTATACCTGACGAGCATAGTATGGAGATATCCGGCTTCGCCGGAGACATGTTTCTATCGAAAAATGTACAAATTTAGCCTGCTGTCAAAAACATTTTTAAAGATATGCTGGCTCGACACTTGGATGGGGATAAACGTCTTAAAACAGTAGGCTGAATGGGACCGAATGGATACAACCCAGGGAGAGAGGGAGACAATATAACGAGGTGGGCCCCCTTAACCTTCTGATGCCCAGAGGTTCTTCCTAGGCTGAATAACATTGTCTGCAGGGGGATGCAAATTTGGTGTCATTTGCAAAGTGTCAAACCTAGACAATTAGGCTTTAAAGAAGCATAAATTAATATGAGAAGGAATGCCAGAAAATGTACATGCAATATAATTTTATTGGTTGTTATATAACTTCTAAAAACATAAAAACTGTAATGTACAGGTATACCATTAACCCGTTCTATACCGGTGACATTTTTTTTTTTTTTATATTCTGACAACTATTAGAAAAAAAATTCAACTTACGAAAGACAATCAACAATTAAAAGGCTACAGACTATCTGATTTAATCCTTTGAGGTACCATAGATCTTTCATAAGCTGAATATAAGCATCTAATAGTGTCCAGAATAGGATGCAATGGACATCACCGGTACTGAACAGGTTGTTGTTGTTGTTTTTCCCCAAGCTGCCTGGCCGAACAGCCCCAAGGCCCCGAGCGAGGCCAAGGCCATAACCGAGCGCCCCCACAGAACCCTCCCTGCCGACCACAATAAAGCCTGGGTGACCGAAGCCACTCCATGGCAGGGAGATGAGGAGGGTGCGGAAACGCCCGGGAAACCAAAGCCCCACCCAGGGCCCTGTGCCCCTCAGCAATTATGAAGAGAAAGTTGAGGGGCAAAGGAAAGATGTGACGCTTTGGCTTCCAATCTTGGTAGATTAGGAGGTCAATCCATGCAAGAAACGCCGTCACTTGAGATCTAGAAAATATATAAGTAAAAGGAACAGTCAGAGTAAGCTATGGGTATGGCAGAGATCGCTCAGTTCTCACTCTGATAGACCAGCCCATCACCATATGAACACCACTGAACAGGTTAACATGTACAGTATTTTATATACGTACTGTAATTATGACTTAAAACAAGGGCCTTGGTATTTGGACAGGTTTTAAAAGTCTCCCGTTTTCCAACCTGGACCTGGATTCATTAACCCTCTGAGTACCAGCGATGCATGTTATTCTTCATTCTAGTTATATTTAGACGCTATAATGTAGCTTAGGAAAGATCTGTGGTAGTTACAAGGGTTGGGTGAGATAGTTTGAAGCCTTATTATTGCTAGAGGTCCTTCCTAAGCTGAATAAAATAGTCTAATAGTTGCCAGAATGTGATGAAAAGGACATCCCTGGTACTGGATGGGTTAACGCGTTTACCACCAGAATCACCGATAAAGTCTATGGTAACGAAATTGTATTATCGCTAAAGCTTATCTGTGAACATTTATGCACTTACAGTACTAGGATCTTAACCATCCCACTCTTGTAATATTTAATTACAGTAAACTCCCTTTTATCCAAAAATCATAAGTCCTTTGAAATTTTGGATAAGCTAATTTTTATGGATAAACGAGTGCCTCTATATTGAGATAATTATGTGTACAAATGGCCAAATATACTGTTTTCAATGCATTTTAAACCATTTCTAGGCTGTCATAATTTCAAATTATCATCTAATTCAAGCTATGTCTACAGTACTTGAGAGTGGTTAAATTGATGCAATTAAGCACCCAGAGGGGCTTAAATAAGTGAAAACTAGTGAAAAATACGGAGAACAAAAACTTTGTTTACGGTAACTGAAATATTTAGATATTTGAATTTTGGATTAAAGGGAGTTTACTGTAATACTGTAGAATAAATAATGATGGTAGTAATGGATTAAATGGGACTGGTAAGTATAATGTGATGCTAATACTGATGAATCCAGGCCTGGGTCATTTGATTGAGAGGGTTAAGGGGGGTCACCTGCTTTGTTTCTCTCCTTTTCTATCTTTCTCTGGCTTGTATCCATTTGGCCCCATTCAGCCTACTGTTTTAAGATGTTTATCCACATCCAGGTGTCGATTTCTTCTTGGCGAGCAATAGTGAGCCAGCATTGTATGGAGAAATCCGGCTTTGCCGGAGAAATTTTTCTATAAATGTTTTTACAAATTTAGCCTGCTGTCAAAACCATTTTTAAGAATAAGCTGGCACCAGGAAAAAATCGACACCTGGATGGGGATAAATGTCTTATAACTGTAGGCTGAATGGGGCTGAATGGCTACAACCCAGAGAGAGTGAGAGAGAGAAAACAAAAACAAGGTGGGCCCCCTTATAAGTCTGTACAGTATATTGGTTTGCCAGATTAGGTGACCGAGGCCTTATGAGAATGTCCCTACCATAACAAATATTGACTTATACCTTTATATGAGGTACTTCAAATATAAATTATACATTTCTGTACCCGACATCAATTGAAGTGCTTTGAAAGAAAAGTAAAACTGCTTATGATACTTTTGTCAATTCATGAATATACCACTTTCCAAACATAAATATAATAAATTAATCTTATTTTCTGATTTTATAGACTGTTAGGATGTATTTTATAGAATACATTGTAGGAACCATAGGGTGACTTCATATTGCTTTTATATTTCAAATTTTACTTTGAACTTTTGGCTTACCCCTTCTGTACCGGCGACGTCTTTTTAGTTTATCTTAGCTACTTTTAGACGATTATATTCAGTTTCAAAAGGGCCTCCAGCAGTTAACAGGCTTCGAACTATTTTTACTATCACAGATCCTTCTTAAACTGCACAAAACCGTCTAAATATAACTAGATTAAAATTGAAAAGAGGTCGCAGTACGGAAGAGGTTAACAATACTTTGTGAGTTGACTATAGATGTGTGTCATGTTGGGTGTGACAACTAACAACTGTAAGGTAATGAGTAGGCTACACAACACATAAGCAGGGATAGGAAATATGTTCTCATACAAAGTTATACAAACAAAAAATGAACACAAATTCACACACATCTAGGTCAGCCAGGAAAAGACCCAGAGACCAGGAATCACCAAGCTCACTCCAGCACTCTCCCGGCCACCAACCCACAACACATAAGCAACAATAGGAAATAGGTTGTCCAAAGATTATGTCTTCTGATACTAAGTTACAGTAGCTTACAGTCTTCATCTAGAATAACAAACAACTGAACCATCACATTTTTCTGTAATAAACCACATGTCGGTCATGATGAATGTTTAGGGAGCAGAAAACAGAAGCCCTTCATAATTAACCAATCAAATTGTTTCATCACACCCAGATAGATAATTAGTAATTAAGGTAAATATTGATATAGTACTTAAAACTTCTAGAAAACATTAATTTCTGACCGTCTTTGTATCTCATATTAATTACACCTACAATTATTAAGATAATTAATATGGCTATACCAGTAAAATTGTACTACTAATAATGTTCTTGTAATGAGAAAAACAAGAGATTGATAATAATATGAAGTATTTAATGGTTTATTTGTCCATTACGCAGTACAGCATATACACAGTACATCATGTTGTTTTCCTTATATCCTGGGTATTAACAATATGTAGGTATAGTACAAATCTGGGTGGATGGGACTCATCAGCCTTGGTCAGCAACCTGTCTAGGAAAGTAAACCTTATACAAATCTATACTGCTCACCCAGGACCAGACAACACCCACCCAAAAGCCCTCAAGGAATGCAGCTCCAGTCTAGCCTTGCCACTGTGGATCATCTATCAAGAATCCATGCAAACTGGAACTCTACCACTGGAATGGAGGGCAGCCAACGTAACCTCCATCTTCAAGAGTGGGAAGAAAACAGACCCCCTAAATTACCGTCCGGCGAGTCTAACCTCTGTCCTATGTAAAATATTAGAAAAAATAGTCAGGAAAAGAGTAGTCGACCATCTTGAAGGCAATAACTTGATCAGCTCCCAACAACATGGTTTCAGGGCAAAAAGATCCTGCCTCACCCAGTTGCTTGAGTACAGTGCACCCCCAGTAAATGCGCCTATATCGGCTGCAAAATGCGCCGCATTTACGGAATCCGCATATTGTGGAGTTAATAATCAATGGGAATAAATGCTTATGGTCAGACAGCCCCTCCGAACTAATATCTTTTTTAGCCTACCATACACCCGATAACCCACCCAATAATCATTTCTGAAAGAAAGATACACTTTACATTAGAAATATCAAATAAAACAACAAATATAACACCATTTACCTTAGATAAAGGACTGCTGGTCAAGTGGCTGTACCAAAGATGTAGTGTTTGGGGGCAAAAACATGACCTTAACATTGGGATGAATGCGTTACCGCCCTCAACCCGCTATCTATCGGCTGCATTTTCGGTAAGCGACACTCGGTAATATGGCGGGAAGTACGTATTTCCCCTTGAATCAAAACGGCCAAACCGCATATACAGAATTTCAAGCCGCATTTACAGAGTCCTTAAAATATATTATTTCTGATTAGCCACCGCATATAGGGAATCCGCATTTACTGAAGACGCATTTAGTGGTGGAGCACTGTACCTGGAAGAGCTTGAAACTGCCATTGACGAACAGGAACAGGTGGATGTCATGTACTTGGACTGCAGGAAGGCCTTCGACACTGTACCCCACAAACGACTCATTAGGAAGCTCCAGGCAGTGGAGATCTTGGAAAGTTACCTCAAGTGGGTTCAGGCCTTCTTGGAAGAAAGGAAACAGAAAGTGGTGGTGAAAGGTGCTTTCTCTGGCTGGAGGGAAGTGTGGGGTGCCGCAAGGTAGCGTCCTAGGACCAGTCCTCTTCCTCATCTTCGTGAATGATATTCCTGATAACCTGGAATCATCTGGATTGTTTTTGCTGACAATGCAAACATTTTCAGAAGGCTCACATCACCCAATGACAGGGGAATCTCACAGTCCGACCTTGGGAGACTTCAGGAGTGGAGCAATAAGTGGCTGCTGGAGTTTAATGACAGAAAATGCAAGGTGATGCACATCGGGAGAGATAACCCAGGGCACAGCTACACCATGGGGGAGAAGGAGCTGGCAACAACCAGGGACGAAAAAGACCTAGGGGTAATCGTCTCCGATAACCTGAAGCCTGGAACGTATGTGGCTAAATCAGCTGCCAAGGCGAATTCCATGCTGGGTAGGATAAGGAACACCTTTACATACATGGACGCGGATATGTTCCTGGCCTTGTACACAGCCCTTATCAGACCCTTAATGGAATATGCTGTCCAGGCCTGGTCTCCCCAGAACAGGGGAGATATAGACAAGCTGGAGAAGGTCCAGCGACGAGCCACAAAGCTAGTCCCGGAGCTCAGAGAACTTCCCTACGAAGACCGGTTAACTACACTAGGTCTTACAACACTTGAAGACAGGAGAACAAGGGGAGACATGATCGAAGTGTTCAAGATCCTAGGAGGCTACGAAAACATCAACCCAAACCAGTTCTTTCAACTCGCACCTAGGAGACACCAAATCGCCACCAGAGGACACAGTTTTAAGCTCCAGAAACAATGTTACAGGACATCAAAAAGGAATAACTTATTTGATGCCAGAGTAATAAACAAATGGAACAGACTCCCAGAAAATGTAGTAGCCAGTGCTAGTGTTAATGCTTTTAAACATAGATATGACTATTACATTAAAGAATCCCTGAGAAGAGGCAACCCTATGCCTCTATATATAGAAGCCCAAATAATAATAGGGAAGAGGATGATAACCTACTGAAAGCAATGAAGGAAATAGATAATAGAGAGAACAAATATAAGATATTGATAGGAGATTTCAATTTGCCAAGGATCAACTGGGCAAATTATACTACTGTACTCCAGCGGGACAGAGTAGCCTAGAATACAAGTTCATAGAGAAAGTGAGAGATTGTTTTTTAATGCAACATATTACAGAGATGGGATGCAGGGGAGTGTACTAGATTTGATATTTAGTAATGAGGAGGATAAGTGGAAGATGTCAATGTGGATAGCCCTATAGGTCGTAGTGACCATTCCTGTATAAGTTTCAGTTGTAATATTAAAACAGAGGGATAATAGAAGCAAAAAAAAAAAAAAAATGTATGATAGAGCAGATTATGAGCTGCTGAGAAGGTGTTTGGACATTGACTGGGGGGAGTACTTGAACGGGGAAGACGCTGAAGGAATGTGGAGGAAGATTAGAGTCAAACTGGAGAATGCTATATCCAAATGTGTACCAGTAAGAGAATATAAGGATAAAACAAAATTAAGGAAAAGAACGAACCCAGAATTGCCAATGACAAGAAAGCTTTGGACATTGATAAGAAGAAAGAAACGTTTGTGGGAAAGACTAAAATTGTTAAAAAAGAACAATGGGTCTAGTATAGAAACTAAAGAAGTGGATTTGGAACGCAGACAAATAACAATAAAATAAGGTGGGAGACAAGGAGGGGGGTGAAGGAGAGGGAAAGAGAGATAGCAAGAAATGTGAAGGATAATCCAAAAATATTCTGGAAGTATATTCAGGAAAAGTTAACAAGAAGAGTAGCCTAGGTATCCCAGAACTGATAGGAGACTTGGATGATAAGAATATAGCAGAAACTGATAAGGAGAAAGCAGAGGTGCTGGGGAAATACTTTGGGGAGGTACTTACAGTGGAGTCGGATGATGCAGTGCCTACTATTCCCATCAAACAGGCACCAACCATTATTTTTTTTATTCGAGGTATCTTTTAATACAGGACAATTCCCGACGGACTGGAGAGAGGCAAACATAACAGCTATTTTTAAGAAGGGAAAGAGAAATGACCCAGGAAACTATAGACCAGTCAGTTTGACTAATGTGTGTAAACTAATGGAAACTGTAATTAGAGAAGGCATAATGGAACATATGAAATCAAACCAATTTTCAGTGAGAGACAGTTCATTCGGATTCTTGCCAGGGAGGTCGACGGTATTACAGCTAATTAAGGTGGTAGATGATTGGATGCAAATTCTGGAGGATGGGGATGTTATAGACGTGGTATATTGCGATTTTATGAAGGCCTTCGATAAGGTCCCACATAAAAGGCTAATAGAGAAAATTAGAAGCTATAGTATACGAGAGAAATGTGTGAAATGGATAGATGCCTTCCTGAAAGATCGGAGACAGAGGGTACTGGTGAATGGAATAGGCTCGGGGTGGAGGGAAGTTACAAGTCGGGTACCTCAGGGATCTGTGTTGGGACCACTACTGTTCGTTATATTTGTCAACGACTTACCTGAAGTTATAACTAATGGAAGTGAGATATACCTTTATGCGGATGACACCAAGCTGTATAGAAGAGTGAGGAGTAATTAAGGAAGATGTGGATTTGCTTCAAGGAGATATGGAGGGCATGAAGGGATGGTCTGAACATTGGTTAATGCCTTTTCATCCAAAAAAATGCAAGTACATGCGGATTGGGACAAGCAAGACAGACAAGGTGGGATACAGTATGTATGAAGCGATGGAGGAAGTGAATGCAGAAAAGGATATAGGAGTAGTGATAGACAATAAGTTCAATTTCTCAGAACATTTAGCGGAAAAGATAAATAAAGCCAATAGAATTGTAGGGCTGATAAGGACATTTGTGTCAATGGATGAAGAAATCTTCAGGAATCTCTATACAGCACTGGTTAGGCTGCACCTGGAATATGCGAACCAGGTGTGGGCTCCATATATGGTAAAGGATACAGAAGCAATGGAGAAAGTGCAGAGGAGAGCTAGCAAGCTGGTACCAATGTTGTAGAACGCGGACTATGAGCAGAGGTTGAGGACACTGGGACTTCCGACACTGGCATATAGGAGAAAGAGAGGGGATATGATAGAGACTTTTAAGATAGTGTCAGGAAAGTATGATGAGGATGTGTGTGAAGGTATCTTCTTGATGCAGGAGGGAACAAGAACGAGAGGACACTAAGAAAATTTACAAAGAAAGAAATAGGCTTGAAAAGGCAAAGAACTCATTTTGTGATAGTGGTAAATGAGTGGAACGCACTGTCCCAGTATGTAGTCTATTCCGAATCAGTAAGGAAGTTTGAAAGTATTCTTGATAAAACATGGGGAAGACAAGATTTGAAGTTTGATTACAAAGCAAAAATACAGAATAGTAAAAATGTTGCGTCTGCTACCGCCGCCGCCAACACCGTGAACGACCGCAGCAGTGCAAGTACTGGCACTGAGCTGGATACACAGGCCTATAGTTTGCCTTTTTCCAGAGGATCTACTGTAAGAAACTGTAAGAAGAAACTATGAGCATAGCTCCCTAGCCTCTTATCCATCACTAAAGGTAAGCAACCTAAGGGTGAAGCAGGTTAGTGGATGGACTAGCCGTGCACCATTAGAAAAATAGTGCTAAAAATGTAATGTACATAGAAGGCCTCGGAGTCAGACGGACCCTAAGTTGAGTGCTCAATCCTGTAAGTCCTTCAGTAAACTGGCACAAGTTGTCCTTGTCACAGGGGTTAGGTCTGCTTGGGGACATTTTGTGTATGGCCACTCTAGTAAAGAGGAGTAAGGCGTCCGGCAATAGATACATACATAAACATACATAAAAATTTAAGACTGAGTGCTCCACACATACTGTACGTGCAGTTTCAGTCTTGTCCTAATGGCGACGTTCCAGGCAACCCTGTTAAGGGCTGCTTCACTTGTCAAGTTCTTGGATTTGAGATCGGCATGTATAGTCCGATCCCAAGTCATCCTCGGTCCACCCCTTGGTGCAGCTCCCTCCACAATCACAGACCTGCATTTTTTCACCCAATTTTGTTCATCCATTCTCTCCACATGTCCATACCATCACAATCTACTTGTACGCATCACTTCGCTAATACTCTTTATACCTAGACGTCTCCTCTACTCATCATTTGTTATTCTATCCTGCAGCCTGGCCCCACACATCCATCTCATCATTCTCATCTCATTACGTTCCATTCTGTTGACATCCTCTACTTTAACGGCCCATGTTTCTGAGGCATACGCCATTGCACTTCTAACACATGAGGCATACACCTTTCCCTTCAGGGGGAGAAGCATTCTTTTCATGGTCTGAATTGGCAGCAGTTCTCTGAACTTCCCCCAGCCACATCTAATTCTAGCGACAGTGGCAGCCTCGGCCCCACCACCGGCAGAGATGGTATCTCCTAGGTAACAAAACTTGTCCACCAGCTCCAATAACTCATTTCCAAAATTCACAGCCACATGATCATCATTTAACACAAGCTCGCCTTTGCACACTACGCACTTAAATTTCTCTATTCCTGACTTATCCTTCGGCAGGGGTCCTTTTATTCTACTACAGCGCTTACTCCCATGGTGTACCCAACATCGACAGATGCTACATAGAATCGAGTTAGCGCCCACACCCTTTCCACACACTGCACATGGGTATTCACCGCTCTTTTCCACATTGCCTCGTCTCAATCTACAATGCATAACCTTGGTGTAATGCCCTCGCAAAAATCCCGCCACCCAAATACTCTGCTACCCGAGTTGACGTTTGGGGTAGTGTAAAATAGTCATGATGGTGAAGTGTAAGAAACCCATCACGTGATGATATCCACGAGACTATCAACCTGGTTCTTTCAAGGAGGACTAAGGTTACTATCCTATTAACGTCCGAGGTGGCAGAGTGGGTTAGCACGCGGACCTGGGGTGACCGGACCTACTGAGGTCACTAACCACGGTTCGAATCCCCGCGCCGGCTGGAGATTTTCGGGGGGTTAAATTCCCTTCGTTCACCCGACATTTCACTGGTGGCAGCCAGGGTGCGTGATCCGGTAGCTAGATAGAGCACCCATCACGAGAACCTGCGCCAGGCATCTCAAAACCTGGACTATTGAACATGTTGGGTGATATGGCTACGTTACCTGAAGACGTTTAAATTTCGGCTACCATAAATAACATTTATACTTATCCATATGTGCCTATTATAGGTTGATTATAAAGGTATTAACCTGTTACAACAATAAAACAAGTGGAAACAGTGTTTGGATGGTCAAAATCGGCGATACAGGCCGGGAGTTCCATAATGTATGGCTGAGGCAACCTCCCTGCCCTCCACCCCTCCCCTTGTCTGGA
Source organism: Paralithodes camtschaticus (assembly GCA_018397895.1). Taxonomy (NCBI): domain Eukaryota; kingdom Metazoa; phylum Arthropoda; class Malacostraca; order Decapoda; family Lithodidae; genus Paralithodes; species Paralithodes camtschaticus. The sequence continues at coordinate 1,671 of JAGKTK010004217.1, read as the reverse complement.
GAGACACTGTTCCGCAATAGTCTCTCTCTCGCTCTTTCCCACGCTTGGTAACAGTGATGACAACGCCCTGCTACCAACTCGCTAATGTTAGCACGAAAATTAACCACAGAATAAGGGAATAACAGGGAAAATAGGTGATAACTGAAGGAGGGGAGTTAAGTGGGGAAGGAGGGGAGGTGGAGGAGTGATATTTGGCATGGCCCAGGGGCAAAAAATAAATAAAAAAATAAAAAAATAAAAACAAAAACAATTTTTTTTTTTGGGTGTTTTAAATGGATTTTTTTTCCCCTTACTCTTAAGAGTCTTCCCGCAGTCCGCCGGGGGAACTCTTAAGAGTCTCCCAGCAGTTCCCGGGTTAATAAAGAAGGTGTGTAGGCTATATGTGCGTTGGTTTGTCAGTATAATAGCCTATCAGTTGAGAAAACATCCCTAGGGGATGGTCTGAGGGGACTCTCGTAATTTACGAGGTCCTTATGCATGTTTGGTTTAATATAATTGGGCAATTCTTTTTTGGGGCAGGTGGCCTTGAGATGAATTACACTCCTCTGGTTCATTTATTTATTTTTAACAAGGTTTATTTATTTCTTAACATTAGGTACAATTTCTTAACATTAGATACATAGATATAGGTCTTCTATTATGGTTTGTTTAAAAGGGTTGTGAGAACAGGACTCTGCTGGGGGTCGCTGCATCCTGGTCGTGGTGTATATTTTTCCGGCCGTGATGGGGATACTTAGGTCCAGGTGGGCGATCCTCCTGTCTCGTGTTCCTGCCTTCCGGGTGATTAACCTTGACCTTGTTGGCTGGGGTGGATTTGTGGCGTTTGTTTTTGTTGTTGTTTTCTGTTGGGCCTTTTCTTCTCTCTTTTTCTTGTTGATTTTTGTTTCCTTCTTCTCCTCTCCTTCTGTGCTTTTTCTTTTCTTCGTTATTTCACTTCCCACTTCTTCGTAAAAGGCACGACCACGTGCCTCCAGGGTGGAATTAAGGAAAAGACCTTCGACACAAAAGTACAAGTACTGGTAAGTTGAAGAGGGTGTAAGAATTTCCACCAGTTTTTGGAGCGTTTGTCAGGGGTCTTGCAAGGGTCTATATTGACACGTATGGAAGTCGTGGTGTCACTGACGATGGAGGCTGTGACTGCTTCGTGTGTATGTCTAATCCTGACAAAATTTCCTTGGTCTGTGGAAACTTTGATCCTTTTAACCTCTGAAGTGCGCATGGGGGGTATGAGACACCTCTGCCTGTGCGCATGTATTTGAGCTGTTTCCATCACTAAATTATTTATTTTACCATAAATAGCATTAATACTTCTCCATATGAGCCTATTATAGGTTGATTATAAAGGTATTAACCTGTTACAACAATAAAACAAGTGGAAACAGCGTTTGGATGGTCAAAATCGGCGATACAGGCCGGGAGTTACATAATGTATGGCTGAGGCAAGCTCCTCTCCCGCCACTTTTCCCCAAGGCTGGAGAGACACTGTCGATCGATACTCTCTCTCTCTCTCTTGCACTCGCTTGCTAACAGTGATGACAATGCCCTGCTTGCAACTCGCTAATGTTAGCACGAAAATATACCACAGAATAAGGGAATAACAGGAAAATAGGTGATAACTGAAGGAGGGGAGGAAAGTGGGGAAGGAGGGGAGGTAGAGGAGTGATATTTTGC
>JAGKTK010004216.1:36623-49680 GCA_018397895.1 Paralithodes camtschaticus | reverse complement strand
TAAATGTTAGTACCATACTTTTTTATTAGGTTTTGCCGAGGGTTAAACAAATTGTGGTAGGCCTATTAAAATAACATTAAACCGGCGCTCGCCATTCGTCCGCGCATTAATGCTACTGGATTCAGGAAAATAGTGCTACTCAACTCAAGAGTTATTTGCTTTGACACCCTGTGTTTGTGTTTAGCTACCTGGTTAAGGGGTATGTGCCTGCAACCTGAATATATACTGTACATACATACACACTAAAGAGAGAGAGAGGTTCTGTACTGTACAAGCCATTAACTGACCTCTCCCCAGCTGTTGCATGTGGGCCGAGAGTACCCCATGGGCTACGATTACTTCCGGGAGAAGCTCAAACGCGCCTTCATCAAGAACCGCCACGAGACTGACCCAGAGCAGATCAAGGTGATGATCCAGCGTGGGGAGTATGTGGTTAAGGAGATAGAGGCACTCTACATGTTGAGGAAGTACCGTACTCTCAAGAAACGTTACTACGATGAACCCACCAACGCTACTAGAGTTTCCACTGATGCTCAGTGATCATGGGGCTTGTTATAGTCTGTTTATTTCCAGCTGACGATAAATTGAATCCCTTAGCATCTTATTTTGTTATACTTGGTGGAAAAATATGAAACTGCTATGACTGCTTTATGTAAATATCAAATTTTCTTAAATGATTACATATTTCCCAATAAAGTCTTAGAATTAACTGCATAAACAAGATGAGGATATGTCAATTTTCCATCCGCTAAGAAACAAATTGACTATACTGTAATCATGAGTAGCAATAGGGGTGGTAGCTGTGATCAATTTTGGGGTACAATTGCCAATTCATGAAACTGAAATAAGTGCTGTGAGTGAGTGAATGGATTAAATGCTTACACAGACCCATATAAAGTTAAAGATGAGCTTCTGAATTTACCCTTTTTGTATTAATGTTGTTTGAAGTGGATTAGACCATTTAGTCTCATCAATACTATGCTTGTTATGGTGATTAACTACAGGCAATTCTCCGTAGCATTTGTCCCAAGTTCATATCTTGGCACCTGTATCCGTCATGAGGTATAAGAAACATTAACCCCTTCTGTACCGGCTACAACTTTTAAATTATATTCTAGTATACCTGTAGTATTATATTTTAGTAAGCGTTGTTTCCACATAGCGATTTTGATAAGTTAATTTGACTTTATATTGTCGTCCCAGTTTAGGTTTGTTTAGTTTGCAAGTTTTATATTTTAATATTCTAGCTATTTTTAGACTACTGTATTTTATTGTTTTATAAGGGCCTCAAGCCAGTAACAGGGGTGACCGGTCACTTCAACCAGTAGACCATTTCAACCAGTAGCTCTCAACCAGTACCAAATCAACCAATACGGTTAGGTTAGGTTAGTACTATATTTTGGCACTGGTTTGGTTGGTCTGGGTTAATTTGGCACTGGTTGAGAGCTACTGGTTGAAATGGTCTACTGGTTGAAGTGACATGGAACCAGTAACAGGCTTCGAAATATCTTACTTAACTCTTTTCACTACCATAGACCCTTCTTAAACTTGACAAAATTGTCAAAGTGTAGCTATAATAGAACTAAAAAAACATTGCCGGTACAGGAGGGGTTAAGGATGATAATTATGATAATTTGTGAAATAATAGAGGTTTGTCACAAAATATAGTAGGCTTTCCTTACTCAAGCCTTCTATTCTTTGCATGTGGCAATCTCATTGGGATGCTCTACCCTGCAATAATAAACTCCGTGCAATCAAACCTTCTGTCCGTCCTTGGCCCTCGTCTTCCAGGTCTCACAGGTGTGAGGAAGTTTTACTAACTAGACTTAGGATAGGCCATTCCCGGCTGACTCACGGTTATTTGATGTCCACTCCCCGCACTCTGCCCCCTACCTGCTCCTCCTGTCATTCCCCTCTAACTGTTCGCCACGTCTTTGACTGCCCAGATACTGCCCGTCTGCGTACGGCTTGTTTTGGTACCAAATCATTCACTGACCTTTTATCCGATTCTCCGTCATTTTCCTTCCCCCCCATCGTCCGTTTTTTGCATCGCCTTAAGCTCCTTTCAGTAATCTGATCTAATCCTTCGGGCCAGACCTATGAGAGTTCCGTATGGAGCTCAGTGGTCTGGTTAATCTGCTCTACATAACTAACTAACTAACTTTAAGTAGTATTATAGATAGCGCCAACGAACTTGACATAATCTGGACCCCTTAACTTTGTATAACTTTATGAAAGCAATCGCGCTGACATTTTTATCATTTGGGAAGAGTCCACCAGGAAATAGGTGTGGAAATTTACAGCCAGTTTGCTCAAGGTCCTTTTAAGTTACGAAGAGGTCAAGGGTCGAGATAATTGTCAAATCACCTATAGTGATGGTGATTATGGTAAATTGTTGAGGTATGAGTAAAAAGGTTTGTCTTGGGGTAAGGTTGTACAGTAGTAAGTAGCATTGGTAATGGTTTTATGATAAAATTGTGTAGGTAACAATATATATAAGACCTACACATGACTTCTTCAAGGTCACAAGTTTCCACAGAAAAGCATGGATTTTGTGATGGGTTTGTGACGGTAGTAGTCGGATGTCTAGGAATTCGAGCCCTAGATCTTGGTAGTATTCCTAATTAATGAAGTACAGTACAGTACATCAATAAAGTATTAAGCAATCAACTGCACAAAACTGTTAAAAAAAATCAAGTTGAGGGAGGGAGGGGGAAGGGGTATTAATATTCTCCACTTTAACCAGCCACGTCTCCGAGGCAATGATCCTTTGCCTCCTAACACATAGTACAGTACTAATAGTTTTTGAATTGTGGGATAAATGTGACATAAAAATTATTTTGTCATTTTGTGTTTATTGTAGAAAAAAATAATAATGTTTGTGATAAAAAAATTAGCTACAGTAATTGATATTCAGACTCTAGGAAGACAGCTTGAATATGTGTGCTTGTGAATCCTCGAAGGAGGAGATACGGGCGCTATATAAGTAACCAGAAGATTATTATTATTATTATGTATATACTCAGGCACATACCCCATAGCTGGGGGTAGCCGACCCGAGACAGTCCGGACAGAAACAACAAAATAAAATATAAATAGAAAATTCACACACATCTAGGTCGCCCCGTAGAAGACCCAGAGACCAAGGACCATGAGGGGTTCCCAACAAAAGATTCCTAGGTCCCAGATCCCCCGTAATGCAAAGATTTGTCATTACAGTATTTGCTTATTGATAATTATTAGTCTGATTTTGTTCCCTATGTGTAAGAAGGAGACAAAGGGCAAAGCTGCCTGCGATGGCGCCCCCCCCCCCCCCCACACACACACACATACAAATTGAAACAGTGGCAGAGAGCCAAATTCAAGGTCAAAATGTCTGGGACAGGCAGAGTTTGAAGTAGTTTAAGTCATAGGGTAACAGAGAGATAGATTAAAGGAGACAGACATAAAGATACAGACTCAGATATAAGTATTAAGGACCTACTACTGTACCTCTCCGAGTCTTTTCGCTCTCAAAGAATATACAGTACAGTTGTGGACCAGAGTTAATGGAGATTTTATTATCAAGTGTTTAAGCATATATGTCCACAACTGTAGGTCTGCTGTATGTTAATTATTATGTTTTTTACACCAACCAACTTCACATCTAAACTCAATTAATGAAATCAACAAATACATGTGGCACTCCGAGGACTCGAACCCAGGATACTCACATCGAAATTCCGCGGACTCAGTGGCATGTTTAGCTAAACTCTTTCTTTATATTGGGTCTTTATATTGTGCCATCCCTGTTTTGCTTTGTTTATTTTGCAAGTTTTACATTATAATTACTACTAACTATCGTATATTACAAAGGAGATGCAACACTGAGGATTGAATACTTGAATATTGTGACACATTAATTTTCTTGTACAGTACTTAATTATTGAACTAATGAACTAAAGTACAGGTATGTGTACAGGTAATAATAATAGAATTGAACAAATATAGCTGTATTAACAGTTAAGGATTGTGGATTGTTCTGGAGTGTTTGTTGAACTCTAGATAGGCAGTTACTGTTGTAAAATACTGTATAGTATAAGTATGTGTGATCAGGTTTTTAAAGGATAAATACCGGTAATAATCGCGAGCCGTGGCATAGTCAGTAGAGCTTCGGATGCTGATCAAAAGGTCGCGGATCGAATCCTCTCTGTCAAAATGTTATTGGTAGATATCAAGCCCGGGCAACGTGACCTAGCAATTTGTGACAAACGCCTAATCTTTATGGCCACCCCTTCTCGGGAATTACGGCGTCTGGCAAAAAAATGAAAAAATAAAATAAAACAAATAATAATCGTGGAGATATTGAAGATTAAGATTATTGTTAGGTTTGAAGAAGTGTAGGTTAAGCCCTTCAGTATGTGGATACTATTTCTCATTATATATTGGCTAACAAGACAAGTTTATTATTTGTGTGGTATGACCCAGCATTCAGTTTTGGAAAACCCTCTAGAAATCAAAAGGGTGAAGTACTGTATATGCCAATTAAACTTCAGATTTTTTAAATTACCGTCCTAAACTGAATAAAATCATGTACCGATAGTCAAAATTAAGTAAAAAATGCATTATCACATACTGAAAGAATTAATTGGTGGTGATTAACATACTAACTCTATCTAGTTTTAGTTATAAATTACCAGAAATCAATGCAATTAGAGTTAAGACTATTGCCCATATTGATGTCTTTTTAATTTGATTTCAAGAACATTTAGACGATGTTATGAAGCTCAGGAAGGATATATGGTAGCTAAAAGGATGAATTGAGATAGTCTGTAGCCTTTTAGTTGGTCGACGTCCTTCCTAAGCTGAATAAAATAGTATAATAGTTGCCAGCATATAACGAGAAGGACGTCACCGGTAAAGAAAGGGTTAATATATTAGTTAGTTGTTGTTGTTGTTGTTGTTCCCTAAGCTGCCTGGCCGAACAGCCCCGGTTAGCTTAGTTAGTTATGTAGAGCAGATTAACCAGACCACTGAGCTCCATACGGAACTCTCATAGGTCTGGCGGTAGTAGTTAGAAGTGTAATGGTGCATGCTAATGAAACCTGGCCACTTTCCTTTTCAATCTACCCTCAAAGATGAACCAGTTTCAGTATTTATTTAACTAGGGTTGTGATTTTATAGATGTTTGCTTTGTATACATTCAGTGTGTTATTATATTATAGTGTGGCTGATTCATTATTCTATCTATCTATATGCTATCTACAGTATATGCTCAGGCTCAATCCCCACTTTTCCTATTTTTTATTTTTATTTTCCTCTTATTTTATTATTATTATTATTATTTTATTTTTTAATTTTTTAATTTTTTTTTCTTGGGGGTGGCCGACTCAAGACAGAGCAAGAACAGGAAAACACAAGACAAAACAGCGAAAAAACAGACAAAACACAACATTCACACACATCTGATTCATTATTACAAATGGATTAATTAGGTGGAAGGGAAACACAGGAAAGAGTTTGAATTCTTTATTTCTCTTACGTTTCGGGCTACGCAGAACCCAGAATCCAGTCTCTCTGAAGAGGGGTTCTGCATAGCCCGAAACGTAAGAGAAAGTGAGATAGTTCAATGCTTCTTAATTGCTGGTTGCCCTTTTTAATCTTAATAAAATTGCCAAATAGTTACCAGAATAAAATGAAAAAGACGTCAACGGTACAGAAGGGGTTAATCTAATGGCTTGGGATAATGCAGCCAAGCCTAGGGTACAAATTTACTGTACAGTACTTACCAAAGCGAACTACGACACAAACAAAGGTGACCGGGGAGCAGCTGTTAACTCCTTCAGCACGATGGTGTAATATTTATTTCATTCTGGTTGCCATTAGACAATATTATGTAGCTTATAATCTACTTCTTGGACTCAAATGGATAAATACTATCTCAATAAATAGTTATATCCAGAGTGAGTTTTGGCATCCTCTACCCAACCTTAGCCGTTTCTGTCTGTCTCTTTTACTGTGTCCTACTTTTCCTTTTGGGGGCAGGGGGCTAGGAATCATCCTCCCCTTGTAAAATTCCCCTACTAGACGAGACAGAGAAAGGGACGAGGGAACGCGAAAGTGGTTCCGGTTCCTAAAAATTGGAACTTTAAATGTAGTTTCTGGTAGGGCTCTGTCTTGAGTCGGCCACCCCGAGCTATGTGCCTGAGTATATACATACAATACCTCATTGTTTGATCATTATGCACCAAAATGGTATCCCAAGAAAAATATGGCCGCTCTCTCATATTACAGGATATCTAGTTCACACTTGTGGTCAATTTTGTTTATATCATAGGTCGTAGTGGTTAACGAATCTGGGCCCTGAACCCTAACTTCCCTTGGGGGTGTCATGTTACAGGCTGTTTCTCTAGATAGCGATGTTAAATCATAAGGAAATAGTGTATTATATTTTATTCTTGCACAGTTTGATATGCAGTGGAAGTTTTGCTTGTGTAATAAATTGTGAAATCAATGACTGATTTATGTATCCTTTTACTTTATAGAGCTCATGAAATGTACAGTACATGCATAATGACGCAAATAAATGCAACAAAATAATTTTAATGAAACTCGTATGCACTTCATATGTACAAACAAAATATATCAACATTGGCAGCCATATGCTTTCCAACCCCTCCCTCCCTTTTTATTTTACAGTGAGATACAGGCAAACAGTCTGATCGTAAACCATAAATAATATCGTACCCATTTTATCCAAGAGCAATGCACCGTTTCCTCAGCTTTGCAACAGACATTGCAAGGTAACAGTTACAAAAGGTGGCAGTCGACGCTCATAAATCCGTACAAGTTCCAACCTTTCATCCATCCTTGAACCACCGGGGCTTAACAGAGATGATGGCAAATGAGATGAGATAATCACCTTCTTCTATAAGATTGGCCAAAGTATCTTATATGCCACATGTGTTTAAACTTTTGCAATGACCAACATCAAAAGTGCAAAACAAAAATGTGAGGCTGACCGGATAAAAGAAATAGCATAGCGAGAAAATTACCAAGCCCTTGCCAGGTGACATCAGTTCAAGCCTCGGGTGTTTGAAACCTTTAAGTCTGTTTCTTTTCAACTGACGGTAAATTGCAAAGTTCCCATCAAGATTTTGTCAAATATGTCGATGATTTTTTAGTGAATTATGGTGCTAATTATATAAACTTGGTCTTAATATGATGCAGAGACATAGTGGTTTCATATTTTTCCAGTATCCAGACATTAGCTGCTAAGGAATTCAATTTACCGTCAGTTGAAATAAAACCGACTCTAGTGAATTTTCAGCCCCACCACCCTCAAAATGGTAAAGAAATTGGCTGCAAAATTAGGACAGTAACTGGAGAACCCCGGGAAGCCCTTTAGCTCAAGTAAAGTCTGAGGATGGCCATCCTCTGGGGCAATGCCATTAGTGTCCTGAAGCTCCAATAGGATTGGCCATGGATGCTGTAAAGCCTTAGGGTTCTGGTGTATCCCTAATCTTCCTTATTCAAACTATTCTGTACAGTTTACATACCTGTACATACAAGTTTAAAGACCGCTTCGTCCACAGAGAGTGTGCTTGCAGTTATACATCCTAAATGACGGCATTCCAAACGGCTCTGTTCTGGGGGTGCAAGCCCATGGACTGATGATCCCCTCCCCCGCTGCCCTTTCAGAGAGAGATCTTATAATTTTTCCCCTTGAGCCCCTCAATTTTCTTTTCATACAGTATCTGTTAAGGCCCCACAGGGCCCTGGGAGGGGCTTCGGTTTCCCGGGTGTTTCCGCATGTACTGTACTGTACTCCCTTCATCCCCTCGCCTGGGAACAGCTTCGGTCACCTGGGCATTCTTTAGTGATAAAGCTGGGAGGGTTCTGTAGAGGAGCTCGGTTATGGCCAGGGTTGTAGATATGTAGAATAGATTGCTTAGTACAGTTATCACCTCAGAAACAGTAGAAAGTTTCAATCGTAAATTGGGTATTGTCATATGCATGAAATGGATTGGGTCTGAAAGGTAGATATAGCCTACCTTTCACACCCAATCTATGTCATTCATATAACAATGCCTTATGCAGATTTCCAGCTTCCTGTGTTCTTATACAAATATAAAATAATTTGCAGTTAAGTAAGACAAATCATGTTTATCATATTCTAATTGCTCACAAGTAAGTTAAAGTAAGACAAGTATTTAAAAGCAAGCTGACTATAGGAGCCGACCTTTCGCATCCATTTTTGGGTTTGAATTTCCGCGGCCCCGCCAACTTTGATATCTACATTTACATTACTTATTTTAATACCGGTATTATACAACAAAGATACTTATGATTATACTTATGCCAAGTTACTCATACGGATACATTGCTAACTTTATATTTTGACCTTAGTACTTGTGATTTATCAATAATTGTATATATTATTCTACGTACAGCAACCCGTATTTAAGATTCCATTAAGGTGTTTGATTGCCAGATTTTGAACTTTCGACTATTTACAGGTGTTGCGTTATTTCAATGTTTTGTTAGCTTCTCGAGTTTAAATCCGTATAATTTTCCTATTATGCTGTGTAACATGTATCCTAGCTGGTTTTATGTATGCCATAGTAAGATTATTGTGGTGTTTATAGGGGTAAATATGGTATATAATATTGGCGCCATTGTGGTTGACAGTTAGGCTTCCAAAGAAAACATTGTCTTTCATTTGTATTTGTCTTTTCAGCCGATGTGTATTTAATATTATTCATTGTGGGGCGATGAAGATGGTGTTATTGATAGGGCCTGCTTGAATGAATGTTGGAGTTGTACAATACCTAGTGCTAGCCTATTCGCTGTGAGTAAGCGAGAAATCATGACCTCTATCCTATAAAAGAGTTAGCCTAGAGCAAATTGGATGTAAATTTCCACATCTAATCCTTGACTGACTCTTCCCAAATGGTAGTGATATTTGCTCTATTACTCTAGTCATTTTTTGAGTTACAGAGGTTAGGCATAGAGGTCATGATTTTTCGCCTATTAACAGCGAATAGGCTAGGCTATAGCCTAGCCTAGCCTAATCAACACTCAAAATGTGTAGCCTAACTAGGCTAACCTGATATTTTGTCATGCTTTACATATTAGGCCTAGTATTATCACCCATTCTAGCCTAATTATGCTAGCCTGCTAGGCCTATGTCGTACTTAATGTTACTTGGACCTTCCTTGACATTTAGACAGGAAAATTTACAACAGAAATAGCCTAGCCTATGAATTTTGAGAAGATTCTTTGCTAGCCTAATATGTCTGTTCCTCACCCATCACCTGTTTTACTTTGGAAGTTTGGAGGTACAGTACTGTAGTCTCAGACTCAGAGTCTCTTGCCTTGGAAATTGGCCATGCAAGGATTACATTTATGGCTGAGTCTCTGAGAAATGAGAATGTATTATATTGAACGGTAGGCTAATATTTGTTTAATAAATCAATTATATGTAGCCTAGGTTATGTACTGCACAATATGTATAAGAATGTATTTATATTAGGCCTATACCATCCCTGATTCACAATTTCACATTAGCCTAATTTACTGTACTAGGCCTACTACTATAGGCCTAGCAGGGTGTCAACGGAAAGAAAAGTCCATTATTTGATAATCTTTAAGGACACTAGGATACATCCGCCTTATTAGGCCTAGAAACAATTTATTAGGGAAAATAGGCACCAACAGATTCGCCATATTTTTCTCCATAGGGCCTATAGCCTAGTCCGCATGGAGGATTTTCGTTATCGACAAATTGAAAAAATACCCTTTTCACAGAAAAATACACCAAAAATCTGTCAAACAGTCAAATAGCGGGGGTGTGGGGGCGGCAGCCCCGGGCGGCCGGGCCCCCACCCATAATACTAGGATAGGTTAGGTAAGGTTGTTAGGTTAGGCTAATGTCCTTTAAAAGGGGTATAGGGCCTAGGCTAGTAAACACTAGGATAACTTATACCCGATCAGAGGTAAGAAGAAGAAGAAGAGTCCTGCTGTAGTCTCCTTGAATGATACCTAGTTCCTATCATGTCTTTAAAAGTAATACAATTACCATAGCAATGCTATTTCATATTATTATCTTGTATTTCTTCTCATATTCTAAACACAAAATTGCTCCATTTTGACACCCTGTGTAACTGCTGTACAGTAACTATAACCCCTTTATTTCCTCAGATCCAAGATGGAAGGGAGTGTGGAGAATGTGGCTGATCACTTTAATAATGTGGTGTCAACGGAGGCGGACAGACTACAAGGGTTCTGCACACGCTGGCAGGGCACGCTAGCTAACCTCACAGGCATACCCGATGATATTCTGGGGGATATTAATGTGGCTGTTGGTGAGTTTTATCTTGTGCGATAGCCTGGACAGTAATTCCTACAACAATGACAATTGTTGTTGTTGTAGGTTGAATTTGAAACAACTCAGCATTGTTGAATTTTAATATACTGTAGGTGGAAGATATGCCTTAATTGAAACAACTTCAAGTAAAGCATATATTTTCAGTAAATTCTTTGGAATTATCCACTACTATTGTTTCTTGTTTACCGGTGCAATGTAATGATGCGTGACAACTTTGAGTGAATTTTGTTTCTTAATTATTGAACAATGTACTTACCGGTATGTAGTCACTTAAAATGAGGGGTCCCTGTACACTGTACGGTACTCTGCTATAATTTTCTGGTGAAAAGATATCATGACCTTTTCTTAATGACTGAGCCCAGAACAAAGCATTATCAATTGACTACTTGCGAGTTTCAGGATATAAGGAAGTTGGAGCTGTAGACATTGATATTTAGAAGAATTGCCAGCTAAAATACGGTAGTAGTACATTCATACATGCTGTACATCCAAATTCAACATACACTATAGCCATCAGAAACCTACATTACAGTATTTGTTTATTTTTATTTATTTATTTATTTTTTTTAACCCGGGAGCTGCGGGGAGACTCTTAAGAGTTCCCCCGGCGCACTGCGGGGAGACTCTTAAGAGTCAGAGAAAAAAAAAATAAACTTTTGACATCGAAAAAAAAAAAAAAAATTATATATTTTTTTTTTTTTTTTTTTTTTTTTTTTTTGCCCCTGGGCCATGCAAAATCTCAGTCCCCTACCTNTTAACCCGGGAGCTGCGGGGAGACTCTTAAGAGTTCCCCCGGCGCACTGCGGGGAGACTCTTAAGAGTCAGAGAAAAAAAAAATCAACTTTTGACATCGAAAAAAAAAAAAAAAATTATATATTTTTTTTTTTTTTTTTTTTTTTTTTTTTTGGCCCCTGGGCCATGCAAAATCTCAGTCCTCTACCTCCCCTCCTTCCCCACTTTCCTCCTCTCCTTCAGTTATCACCTATTTTCCCTGTTATTCCCTTATTCTGAGGTATATTTTCGTGCTAACATTAGAAATCCGATTGGAGGGTGTGGTCATCACTGATAGCAAGCGAGTGCAAGAGAGAGAGAGAGAGAGTATCGATCGACTGTGTCTCAGTGGCCTTGGGGGAAATTGGCGGGAAAGTAGCTTGCCTCACCCATACATTATACAACTCGCGGGCTATATCTCCGATTTTGACCATCCAAACGCTGTTTTCACTCGTTTTATTGTTGTTTCAGGTTAATACCTTTATAATCAACCCATAATAGGCGCATATGGATAAGTATTAATGCTATTAATGGCACAATGAATATTTTAGTGACGGAAACACCTCAAATACGTCAGCACAGGGGGACGTTTCCAATTACCCCCATGCGCACTTCAGAGGTTAAGAGACAATGAACGGAGGAAGGAAAAACACAGATAAAACAAAAAGGTCCATGTGCCTAAAGTCATCCTCCATTCATAAAATGTTTGTAACAACTGGATTTAAACATTTGTAAATTGTAAGTTTGTGGAAAGCAATTCGAGGGAAGTGAATTCCAAAGAGTAGTAGCTCTGGGGATAAATGAATTCTGATAAGCAGAAGTTCTGCATTGTGGAGGAGAAAGTGTAAATTCATGGGCGCTCTCAGCTGCCCTAGTTCTACGGGGAAAGATGTGGAGAGGCGGCACAATTGAAGCAAGTTCCTCGGAACAATTTCTGTGAAAATATCTGTAGAATAATGCAAGGGATGCAACATTTCTTCGTATGGATAATGTAGGAAGGTCCTGTGTGATTGCAGGGTTATTGATTAATCTAATAGCTTTATTTTGAATTTTGTCCAACTGCCTCAATGCAACCACTCCACTTCCACCCCACAGAGGTGAACAGTAATCCATCTGAGAACGCACATGACTTTTATATATTACGGCCAACTGCTCGTCAGTGAAGAATTCTCGAACTCTGTACAGGAGTCCCAGTTTTTTAGAGGCATTCTTAGCAATGCTTCTAACATAATATCAATGTCTACAGCTCCAACTTCCTTATAGACTGAAACTCGCAAGTGGTTAATTATTGTGTTGCAGGTCAGGCTCAGCTGCTGATGAAGGAGCGGTTCTCTCAGTTCCGTGGCCTCATCGACGGCTTCCAGCACCACACGGGAGAGAAGGAGATCACCGCAGGAGACTTACAGGGCTTCTGGGACATTGTTTACTTCCAGGTACGGTCAGGCACATTGTTTACTTTCAATCATTAACCCCTTCTGTACCGGCGACTTCTTGTTAATTTTATTCTAGCTATATTTAGACGATTTGGTGCAGTTTAAGAAGGATCTGTGGTAGTAAAAATGGTTAAGTGAGATAGTTCGAAGATTGCAAATTGCTGGAGGCCCTTTTTAAACTGAATAAAATTGTCGAATAGTAGCCAGAATAAAGTTAAAAAGACGTTGCCGGTACAGAAGGGGTTAAAGGGAGATTTTTTCCAACCTTTTTCAGCTATGTTCAGGTTCAAGTTTACCGGTACTGATTGATGAACATTGTTATCGTTTGTTAGGAGACTTATCCTTTTGCCTTATCCTGCCTGGGTATCTAACCTATTTCATCTCGATTGGAAGCCGAGCGCGCTACCAGTGAGCCATATGGAAAGTCATCATATATTTCTGTTTATTCGTCATATGCTACCCAGTATATATACCAGTGTTTATA
>JAGKTK010004216.1:21031-30925 GCA_018397895.1 Paralithodes camtschaticus | reverse complement strand
TTTAAATTTTTTGAAAAAGTGACAAAAAAAAAAATAAAAAAAAAAAAAAAAAAAAAAAAAATCTTACACAGATCTAGGTCGCCCAGGAGAAATACCCTGAGATAAAATAAAATAAAATAATAATTACTAACTGAGTTCAACAGGGGTTCCCATCGTAGGCTTGAACCCCTACCTAGTCTTTTATCTCCGAAAAGTGCCATTTCTTCTTGAGGAATTTGCTAGCGCTTGGAATATATTGCAATATGCAATTACAAGAATGGCGACACTGTTTCTACACAAACTACAAACTGCGGAGGTTGCCCCAATTATATTGTAATCCTCGTGTCACAGTACCATTTACAAGATTGTAGCGTTTCTGAAAGATACGGCCATTAACACTTACTCTGCGGGCATATTTCCGCTATATTAGGGCTCATTCAGGCACTCCCCAAGTGAACCTATCCCCTGTATGAGGGACAACCCATGCCAGTTACCTGAAGGACTTACAGGGCTGACCACTCAATATAGTGTCCGTCTGACCCCGAGGCCTTCTATGTATCTTTTTAGCACTACTTTTCTACAGTGGTGTATGGCTCGTCCATCCACTAACCTGCTTCACCCTTAAGTAAGCAGTACGGATTTGTATCAGGTTTACTCCCCTAGACAGGTTGCCGACCAAGGCTGACGAGTCCCATCCACCCTGTATTGTGCTGCCTTAATCTACCAAACTTTTTCTCATGTTGATAATATTTATTGTACAGATAATCCTGAGCAGCGAGTACTGATGGAGCGCGTGCAGGAGACCCCGGTGGTTCACAAGGACTATTCTCCCTGTATGAGAGTCACACGATCCATGAAGGCCAAGATGCACAACACCAGGAGAATATTCAACCAGGACTCCTCATAAGCCGCTGGGTTAACGGGGTTAACGTTGGCCTTCGGCCGGGACATTTTTCTACCGAAAAGTGTACAAATTCATCTTGAAGGGGGGTCTTGTTTTTTTTTTTAATCTTTTTGGGAGTTCTAGGAAAAAAATAAAAAAAAAAAAAAAATCGACCAAAATATATACCCTATCCCCTTAACCCTCCTGGCCCGGGCAGGTCCTCCAAAGGACAGTGTGGGCTACCTGGGCGATCTGGCCGAAAAACTTCTAGGCCTAGGCTACCGTATTTTTTTAAATTTAACTGCTAGAAATTTCCCACACATCTATATACATAGTGCGGTTTCCAATCTGTTGACTGGCGTTGAATACAGCTCTCTAAGTCAACTGGTTCAGTTGTGATGACGATTTCAGTGGAGAGCATTTTCAGGCGATGTTAGCAATACGACTAGCTTTTCACTACTGAAACAACGACATACAATAACAAACGAGTCTTCTCCTTGTTTTCGGAGGTGCGGTGACGCAACGATAGGCTTTGTTTACATGCGTCGGACGCACGGCGTTCAGACCAAGCTGAATAGGCTTTCAACCTTACTATCTCCTGAAAGGACACCCGGGCACCTGCCCTTATTTCGTGGTGTCCTTTCACACTGACACCCGGGGAGGAAGGGTTAAGGTATCATTTTAAACAGTGAAAATAAATCTAATGCCCTGAGGATTCTCCATATACTCAGGGGTGGGGTATTGGAATTATTTATGTTTTATATAGGTATTCATTTATGACAGTACAAAAGAGAATCATGCTGGTATGATTTCTGATGCCCGTCGTGGATTCTGTAAAACTGTATGAATTACCCCAAAACAAGAAAATGCTTGGTGTGAAATACGTTTATGTAATTACTAAAGTGAAAATATGATTAACCCATGAACGGCGAAGGTCCTCAATTGAGTCTGTAGTGAGATTTTTTTTATAATTTGTTTTTTTTTCCTTTGTGAAACAAAAAATCTCACTACAGACTCGATTGAGGACCTTCGCCGTTCCCGGGTTAATACTAGATAGGTACCCGGTAGAGCACATGCCTACGCCTACGCTGGCTTGTTCTTTACCATTTATATCCGAGGCCATAATTTTCTTCTGTATCCGAGTTCCAGGATATGATCCGTATCGCCTCCAAAATGTTTCTTCCTTGGCGCATATCCTATCTGCCCACCAAATTTCGGGAAAATGTCTGGATCGCCTCCTAAATTGAATCACCTTTGCCAAAATGTTTCTTCCTTGGCACATAGCCTATTTGCCCGCCAAATTTTGTGAACATTTCTGGATCGCCTCCTCAATTGAATCACTTCTTCCTTGGCGCATATCCTATTTGCCCACCATATTTTGTGAAAATTAGTTCATAACTTTGTGAGATGTCTTGCTTACAGACAAACAAGCAGAGGCGAAAACTTTACCTCAGTCAAACTTCGTTGGGGGCGGTAACAAACGGAGGCGAAAAATAACCTCCATCCAATTTCGTTGGCAGAGGTAATAAAGGCCCACAGCTTCTCTGGTTTTGGGATATAGGCCCTTATTCCTAAACATATCCTATCATTGTCGGTGGTAATTAATATAGCTTTGCCGTTGTCGTAATCCTACCTATTCAATATTATGCGCTAGTTATAATTTCAATGAGAGTATAGGTCTCCCTCGATTTCCGATTGGGTTACGTTCCTGAAAACCCGATCTTAAATAGAAAAATCATATAGCAAAACCTTAAATTAATTGCGTAAATGGGGATGCGTTCTGGGACCAGCCAAAACCCAAACACAAACGCCTAAAAACCTGTAATAATATCTTAAATCGGGGCATCGGATATTGAGGGAGACCTGTACTGAAATAGTGTTCCAGTACTCTTCTTTGCATTTACAATAACTACCAGATCATATTGACTGACTAGGAAATTGGAATACGGCAAACTATAGTAATTACCACCGCCAATGATGGGGTTTGTCTAGGAATACGGGCCATACCCAGTTTCAAGAAGCCTAGAGCCCTTTTGAGCTGAAAAACATAGTCTATTTTGTAGCCAGAATATAACAACTACGATCCCACCACACTGAAAGAGTTACCAGTGAATTAGAAGGGGTAGTAAAGCCCTTAACCCCTTCTGTACCGGTGACGTCCTTTAACTTCATTCTGGCTACTATTAGACGATTATATTCAGTTTTCAGGAGGACCTCCAGCAATTAACCCTCTCACATCCTGACGTGATTTTTGAGCCTATTAGGGATACTTTAAAGCCTTTGTTACCGTCAGGGGTATTTAGAAACCTTTAGTTTATTTACTTCAACCTCTGCAGTTGTCTCTTTGAGTTAGCTGTGGCAGAACACTAATTTTGGGGAGGTAATTATAAGAGAGTAATCTATTTCTTGTTGCTAATCTGGCAACCTCTGTGTCATAAGGATGTGAGAGGGTTAACAGGCTTCGAACTATCTCGATTAACCCTTTTAACTACAACAGATCCTTCTTATGCTGCACAAAATCGTCTAAATATAGTTACAATAAAGTTAAAGAGACGTCGCCAGTACAGGAGGGGTTAATCATAGATGTTTACTCTAAAGGGTTTACTCAGTAGTACAATATTTTAATATAGATTAGTAGAACATTGTAAATTAAGAAATATAGTTTTTATGTAGATTTCTGAAGCTATAGATAAAATTGTACTGTATATTTATTTGCTTGTAAATTTATTCCAGATGATACAATCCGCCGTTTGATACCGGTGGATGTTTTAATTAAATTGTAAAACTTGCAAAATAAACAAACCAAAACTGGGACGACACAAGGTAAATGCAAAAGAACTAATCGCTATAGATCAGTATCCCTTTTTGGTATTGCATAAATTTCATCAATTAACATATTACTGGTGCCTATCAACTATGTTATAACACTAATGTATGATAAATTCCAGCCTTATGACAGCACTGGCCCAGTAGGCTGTCTAAGGAGATTTTGTTCATGAATGTTAAGTCCAGGGTGTGGAGTCGGATTGAAAAAAATGTGACTCAGACTCCACCCCCTCTCCCACACGTTTGTGGGAATTTCCCGCAAAGTGACAACACTGGCCTAGCAGCGCACCTAAGTACCTCACATAAAGGAGTCGGAGTCGGAGATATTTTTACTGACTCCGACTCCAGCCAAAAGTAGCCGACTCCTTGACTCCGACTCCGACTCCACATCCCTGGTTAAGTCCTTGTACATTCATATAAACTATTGTTGCTTGGACACCTATATCATATCTTCTTAAAGCACTACCATATAGTCTAGTTATTCACAGCTTGTAGAGAATATCAGTAACATACAGTACATAGTGAAGGCATAGCGGTAGTACAAGAGATGTTACAATTTTGTGGTAGATCCTGTAACACACTTTTAATAGCACCTAATTCAGTTTATTGCTAATGTTCAATAAGTCATTTACTGCCTTCTGGTATTTTGTGACTCATGGTACCTGATATACTTTTTTGTATTTGTAGACAATCAAGGAAATTAGTGCCAAAACAAATTCTTGAACCCGTCAAGAGCTAGCTTATTTAAAGCAAATAATTGGCCTTTCTAATGATGTAAAAGAATATAAGTCATCTATAGACCACTTACATGGTTCAATAACTCCATCAGAACAGTTTTTTTGGGGTACATTATGATAGGGTGACTAACCTATTTTTTATTAATTTCACCTCTACACCAAACACTTCCAATGAAATTAATTAAAGCATATAATTATGTGATCCACTGGGATTCGAACCTGGGTTATCACACACAGATTTTACCGTTACACCACCAAGAAGGTTATTGGTGAAATGCACACGCCTACGACTTATCCATTCTCGAATACTGGATATTAATCTAATCATGTACATATTCCCAACCGCACTATGGTAGCCTGTGTTTAAGGGAGAGGGAATCATTAATGTAAATGTAAATGTAAGTGAGAGGGAAGAATATCATGGGGCACAGATCATATAGAACGGCCTCGCCTCGGCCTGGATTAAGGAATAAAGGATGCTATTTTTTTTTTTAGCATACAGCATACATCGCTAGTACTGGAGGTTTAATAATACCATGAAGGCAGAAATTAACACATTATTATTAATCTCTCAATCCAAATGTATACCCACTGCATGTAGAATAATAACTAAAGCCGTTTTTATATATCTTTGGTTCAAATAATGTATTTTTATATAATCATATTCATATAATATACTTAGTATTCTCAAGATGCTAATTTATATATACCGTACAAGTACTACTAATATACTTAGAATTCAGTATTAGTGCCTTTGTAACTTTCTTATGGCACAAGATAATATTTCTAACATAGTTTTATACCTTTTATAATCACAGTAGTATAAGTATTTTTTTAGTAATTCTAACTAATCACACCCTTATTTTCCGTTGCCCGCACGCGTTTCTTCCCTTTTCTGGCTTTCCTCTGCCGGCCGCCATGCCTTGCAGATTTTCTTTCTGAATCTCCTTCGTTTTCTATCTCCCGTATTATGTCCTTCCTTCATCATGTTCGAGTTCTCGATGATATTTAGTTAACTTCCTTCCCGTCTTTAAATATTTCGTGCCATATGGCCTTTGTCGCCTGGTGCGTTGACTTCATTAATGTAATGTAATTCACAATTAATATAAGTCATGCAACAACCATGTCTACACCTTTGGTTGTTTTTTCTACAAGTCAAGAAAATATTTACTCTTTAATGCACCTTCACCCTTGCTGGAGCCTGTGATGACATTTATTACAAATGCATTAATGACTATCAATCATCAATTATTGCATTATATACTTTACAATAATCACTAGAAATTTATTTAAATCTAAACTGATTGGGTTCTGTCGAGTTCAAAAGTTGATTGTTTCAGAGTCATTGTTTTCTTTTTTTCTGATACTACGCTGTAAAGGGTGTCTCATGTTAACTTTTCCTGGCCCCTCTTATATCAATGTTTCTGAGTTTAACCCACTGAGCCCCAGCGACGCAGGGTTTGCGTCCACAATGTATGTAACGCTAAACCCCAGCGACGCATGGTTTGCGTCCTGGCCGGTCCGGTCCTATGGCACCTAGAGGGCTCAGATTTATATGGGAACTGTGTAAGTATCCCACGCACCCATGCCGATGGTTGAAAACTCTGAAAGTCCAACCGCTTGCGCGTGAGAGCACAAAAACATGTTTTTGGGGGGAAATTGCCTGCAATTTTTTACTCCTGTAAAATCTGTTTTCGGGGGCTCTGTAGGACCATTTTTTGAGCTTTTTGATCCTTTTTTCGTGGTTTTACCTTCATTCCTAACCCATTCGCTATTGTTTCTGGAATAACAAAACAAAATCAGAATCAGCCGGTCCTGGGTGGTACATTTATAAATATTTAGCTGGTACTCAGCGGGTTAACTGATAGAATCCAACAAACCTAAATTATTCTATAGTTTACATACCAACGCTAATGCTAAAATGCGTCAAATTAAGTAGCCGGAAATTAACGTTTGTGAGACTGCGCCTTGAATGTCGCCTCCTTGCTGCATCTGTCTATATTTTCCTCGTCTTCCCTTTGTCGGAGAGTTCTCATCAGGGGTTTTCTTGTGTACAGTCGCAGATAGTAGTACAAAACTAGTTACCATATGTGAACTGTATAAGCACATTCTTGTACCTGGTGAAGGTGGGTGGTCCCTATCATCCACTCACTTATATACAGTGCGTCTCTGTAAACTTGTGGAGCTCTGGATAAGGTGACAAGCACAAACAGTTTCCAATATTTACCCTGGTAACTGTTTGACATCGCTGGGTGGTAATCACATTAGGTGTAAGGATATGTTACCTAAACAGTGGCCCTACAAAGTGTCCAACCTTGAGGTGGCAAGGTGTTGTTGAAGACAGGGGCTCCAGGTAACTGCTCTATTACTGTTGGGCCCTCTCTGTTTCCATTACCGAGAGTGTCTTGTTTTGCTTACATGAAATTTAAGTAAAGTAGTGATATTTTGTGTTTTTTCAACATCTAATGTTTGCTGCTTGCCTGGTCAACTTTGAGGGTAGCTTACTGAGTGGAAATGACCACACAAGGATTCCAATTATGGCTGGGATTGTATTAAAATTGTCAGTGTTGCGGTAATCAATATGCTATGACTGCAAGTAAAATATTAATAGTTTCAAATCCTGCTGCTTAAATAATAAATATTCAAGGATTTGAGCTGTTAGGTAATTCACAATTGAGTTATATTTGTTGTGCAGAATATATTAACTAATTAAAATCAATTGATTTTGGATATTGTGTTACCTGTGCCTGTATAGTTTAGATGCCCCTGTCTATTATCTTACTGTACCTGGTGAGTGTGTCTGAGTAGGTGCGTTTGTGTTGTGTGTGTAGGTGCATGTGTTTTGAGTGTTTGTGTGTGTGTGTGTGTGTTGGTAGGTTCATGTGTTTTGAGTGTTTTTACATGCATGTGGGTGTGGGTGTGAGAAAAAGTGAAACTATTTTCATATATACAAAACTATTGTAATACTATTGTATAATTTGTATTAAGTGCAACTAAAATACACATTCTTAGACTAACTGAATTTGTTTATCACCCCAACACCAGTTCTATCACATTAAGAACTTGTATATTACCGGTATATCTATCTATCTATTGCCTGACGCCGTGTTCCTCGAAGGGGTGGCCATGAATAAAACGCCCCCATGCACTTCTGTCCCCAGTCAGTCGACGCCCCTCCTCCCAACCAGTACCGCCTTCATCCATATACTTTTTCACTATCCTTCCACCTCTCTTTCGGTTTACCTCTCCCTCTCTGTCCTTCCACCTCGCTCTTGTACACCCTCTTAGTCATTCTCTCGCTTCCCATACGTTCCCTATGGCCGAACCATCTCAAGGTGTTCCTTTTCACACTTATATCACCTCACCTAATACTATTCTCCTTGTTGCGGTTGGGTGGGGGCCTTCGGGGCCGGCAACTGGAGCTTGATGGGGGAGGGTCATGGTTCTTTCCCTTTCCCCTCGTGCTTTCGTCGTCGGCTTGGCTAATGTTGCGTAGTTTTTCATTCCTCTTTCTATGATGTTTTTCCCCTTTTGTACTTATTCTGTCTCATTCAGTTGTCCTTCGGATGGCCTATATCATATGCCACCCTGGCTTGGCTAGGTTGTTGGCTCCGGATCTGATTTGTCTTTTCGGTCTCTGGTCGAGAAAGAATGAGTTGTGGTATACTAGAAGGGTTAAAGTACATAATTTTGAAATAATATAAAATATAAATACTGTACATATCTACAACAAAGTTATTTAAACTTTATTCCAATATCTTTAAGGTCGGTCTTGAAGGTTGTATTGAACCAGTTAGAGTTGAAGTAGTGTATCTCGCCGCAGGTGTAGTGAGGGGTGCCAGTCGGGTCTGTGTACACTAAGCTCTCATCGTTGGCCCAGTACGCAGCTTTCTTGAACCCTCGCCTCTGTAGGGGTATAAACATTTATGAGAGTAGTAGTAGAGATGCCAAGTCCCCAACCCCGGCCCATTAACCCTCTCCGACATATGATGCAATTTTGAGCCTATTAGGGATACTTTAAAGCCTTTATTACCATCAGGGGTATTTACAAACCTTTAGTTTAATTACTTCAACCTCTGCAGTTGTCTTTGAGTTAGCTGTGGGCAGAAAACTAATTTTGGAGAGGTAATTATAAGAGTGAGAGAACTCTATTTCTTATTGCTAATCTGGCAACCTCTGCGTCATATGAGTCTGAAGGGGTTAAGAAGGAGGTGCCTATACATGAGAAAGGATCTGCCCTGGATCTGAAGCCCCCAGGATCAGAGGGCTGTGCTACTGACCTCACTAGAGATGCTAAGGCCCCAAGCCCAGCCATCTTGAATAAGGAGCAACCGCTCTGAAGGAGATGCTTGTACCTAAAGAGAGAGCTGCCCTATACAGGTTGTACTTAACTGAAGAAGGAGCTGCCTGTACCTTAAGGAGCTATCCTGTACCTGAGGAAGGAGCTGCCTGTGCTTGAGGATGGAGCTGCCCTGGAACAAAATCCCCCATTCTCAAGGTCAAGGCTGCGCTACCAACCTCACTAGAGATGCTGAGACCCCAAGCCCAGCCACCTTGAAGAAGGAACTATCGGCGGCAGAAGTCCTGTCGCATACCCTGCCTAACAGCTCTAACCCCTTCTCTACTTCATCACAACCACCCACCTCGCAGTGTGCTATCTGGTGGTAGAAATATGCACATTTTGTAGACCTAGCATTTTCGAGTCTTATGAATATCGCTGGTCACGGTGAGGCAGGAAAGGCGATAGGACTTTTGCCGCCGACTGTACCTGAAGAAGGAGCAGTCTTTCACTTGTGATTGTATTATTGTATCTTGTTTGATGCCAGTATAAATAAATATTTAGTGTACAATTCCTGAGTTTCCTAGTCTCCAGCCATCTATCTATCTATCTATTGCCTGACGCCGCGATCCCCGAAGGGGTGGCCACGAATGAACCGCCCCCATGCACCTCTGTCCCCGGTCAGTCGACGCCCCTCCCCCCAACCAGCACCGCCTTCGTTCATATACTTCCTCACTCCATCATTCCACCTCTCATTCGATCTACCTCTCCCTCTCTGTCCCTCCACCTCGCTCTCGTACACCCTCTTAGTCATTCTCTCGCTTTCCATACGTTCCATATGGCCGAACCATCTCAAGTTGTCCCTTTTCACACTTTCCAGCACATCTACCTCCACACCACACCTCCCTAATTTAACGCCTAATAATATTGACATTTCACACACACACACATATACCTGTATATATATACTGAAATAACACAAATCGGTACCATCCAAGGGATCACGTTTTCGGCATAATTTCTAACAAATGGCTACTTACTGATGTGAGAACTCCACTAACATAATCTTATTTAATTAGCAACTCAAGAATAACAATTATGTCTTGTAGATCATAATTGTAGCTAAAGGTCCAATCTTCCTGTAATATATACGGAAGATAGATTGATTGATTGATTTTTTTGTTATTGAT
>JAGKTK010004216.1:0-15939 GCA_018397895.1 Paralithodes camtschaticus | reverse complement strand
CTGAGCATACCTACCTGGTGGAAGAAGGTGTGTGATGACTTTATTGAGCAGCCTGATGGGGGTGTAGTTGAGGACCATCTGAGCATACCTACCTGGTGGAAGAAGGTGTGTGATGACTTTATTGAGCAGCCTGATGGGGGTGTAGTTGAGGACCATCTGAGCATACCTACCTGGTGGAAGAAGGTGTGTGATGACTTTATTGAGCAGCCTGATGGGGGTGTAGTTGAGGACCATCTGAGCATACCTACCTGGTGGAAGGTGTGTGATGACTTTATTGAGCATCCTAATGGGGGTGTGGTTGAGGACCATCTGAGCATACCTACCTGGTGGTAGAAGACGTGCGATGACTTTATTGTGCAGCCTAGCTGGTGGGGGTATAGTTGAGGAGCATCCGAGTGTAGCCTACCTGGTGGAAGAAGGCGTGCGATGACTTATTGAGGAGCTTGGTGGGGGTGTAGTTGAGGAGGTCGAACATGTGCACCTCGCAGTTCAAGTCGGAGATGGCGGTATCGAACGAGGAGTCTATGTGGATGCCGAAGGAGAGGGTGAGGCAGGAGTGGGGGTCCGTTCCGGGAGGCAGCTCCAGGGGGGGGTCCAGGCACACCACCTAGACGGGGAACGTAATCAGTGGCCCGTATTCCTAGATAAACCACATCAATGTTGTTGGTAATTACTATAGTGTTGCTGTATTCCTATAGTCTGTTTCTTTTCAACTGACGGTAAATTGCAAAGTTCCCATCAAGATTTCTGGGTTATCTGGAAGATTTTGTAGTGAAATATGGTGCTTATCATATAAACTTGGTCTTAATATGATGCAGAGACATAGTATACGTTTCATATTTTCCCATTAGATATCGATAAATTAGCTGCTAAGGGATTCAATTTACCGTCAGTTGAAACAAAACCGACTATAGTTACTCGCTATAATACTAGAGTGTATATTCAAATTAACCTGGCAGAAATTGATAATGGCTCGCTGGTGTAGTGACTAGCGTCTTGGACTTCCACCCAGAAGGCCCGGGATCGCGCCCACGCTCGGCGCATTAAAGATTTTTCACAAGCACTGAGTCGTTACCATCCCTCTTGAGCAAGGGGATGGGGTAGTAGTACAGGACCCCAATGGAAATACGCCTAATCGGCCTTATTGGGCTATCCTTAGCTGGCTTAGCATGCGCTAGCTTTAAGAACTATTATTATTATTATTATTTTGTTGCCTTTCTTTACTTCCTATACTGGCTTGATCTAAACTGCTCGTGTGATGCCGTCTTTATTTACTATAATCTATAGCAAGACATTGTTACCAATATTTGCTAGGTTATCTTGAATACACTTTAGTTGTTGTGGTCTAAACACACTAACTGGAGCCATTTTGATCACTAAAGACTAAAGTGAAAGTTTTAGTCATTACAAAACCCTATTTCGAGGTAAGCATTTTTCGAGTTTGGTGTTATACAGACAGCTGAAATTCTTTGAATTATTCAGTAAAGGTCAGGTCAATTTATTAGTACTGAATCTTTTATAAATAAAATGTTTTATTATTGACAAATATAATGTATTACTTGACTTTATATATATCTCTTGACATTACATTTCTGTAAGCGTCAGTATTCGTGCACTTGCATTGTTCATAGCAAATTTAGTAGGCCTACTTATGGAAGTACAAAGGAGTACAAAGGAAGCCAAGCAACAACAGTTCTAGCGACCCCTCGAGGTTGCTTGCCCTCTAAATCACTGCTGTTCAAAGTGTTCAACAGTGGTTCAGAGTGGGTAAGGGACAATTGGAAAGGGAAGCACTGCCTAAAGACCAATATCTTTGGTAGGGTTAGAGATGTTAGTATGGGACAATTTGAGTTAATAACATAACACAGCTACAAGTGATCCTCGATGTATTTGATAACAAAAGTAATTCATTTACAAATGCAATCAGTCGCGGGTTTAAGTCTTCTTGTATTGTCAGAGGGACCCGCAGAGGGCTGCTCTCAGGCAGCATGAAGTGAAAACCCTTGTCTTTGCTCTTGGGCAAATTACCTTGGCCCCGTCCATGATGATGTGCGAAAAGTCTCCACACCTATGACGGCCCCCGAGAGTGACCGTCTTATGGCAGCGGTCCGGCGGGGCCTTTAGGTAGTGGAAGAAGTCCTCCACCTTCTGTAGCCGCCCGCCCGTGTCCTGCCACTCAGTCTCACCCTCAGAGTCCAGTGGGTGTGGTGGTAACTGTCTGGCGAGATAAATATTATGACATAGCATTATTTAAGCAAGACAAATGTTTATTGCAAACAAGCAATATATTATATATTTAATGGGAGATGGGTCGTTTTTATGGTCCCCCTTCTTCCTCATGTTTATAGCCCCATTAGTTTGCAGATCATAAGAGGTTCGGCGCATTAGTTTGCCAATTAACCCTAGCTAGGCGATTTTGTATCTGTTTACCAAGAATGTGTGGGAGTCATGGGGCAAATTAGGATAATTTTTACCTTTTTGTTTCTAGAAATCCTTCCTCAGCTGCATTAAAACGCATAATGATAACCAAAATTGAATGCGAAATTGAGTAATATACAGTATGTAGGCCTACAGTATATACACAAGGCATCAACCCCTTCTGTACCGGCGACATCTTTTAAATTCTATTTTCTAGCTATATTTAGATGATATTGTGCAGCTTCAGAAGGATCTATGGGACTAAAAATGGTTAATTAAGATAGTTCGAATCCTTTTAATTGCCTGAGGCCCATCTTAAACAGAATAAGAGCGTGTAATTGTAGCCAGAATAAAGTTAAAAGCACAGCATCGGTAGTGAAGGGGTTAAGTGTGATATTGCAGAGAAGATTGATAATGACAGTGCAATGCTAATGACCTCACCTTCTGACGTAGAGCAAGGTATCTTCAGGGTCATCTCGTACCAGTAGGATCTTGGCCCTCTCTCTCTCAAACCCCAGACGATTTTCCCTCAGCGAGTATCCGAACGGCACTCCCCCACTCAGTACCTCTCCAAACACAGGCACCCGATTCAAGTCAGAACCGATCAGCACTTCCCTCACCCCCTCCTTAAATTCAGGAACCTTGCTACCTAAATCAGCATTAAACAGCACTTGGATGTCAGCAATGTTTTCCCTGCTCTCTGAAGTGCTTATGGTGGGCGGGTGTGGGCGTGAGGGTGCAGAATGGGCGGTGGTGGAGACATCTGTTGAGGACCCCTGTAGCAGTAGAACAGCTGCACTACACAGAAATATCCACCTGAGCAGTAGTTTCAGATACGTTTTCCTGGATCGAACGGTGAACATAATTACCTATATAACAATGTCGTGGGGCTTGTTTTTCCCGTTTAGATTTTATTAGTCTGTCGATATCTATAATCAGAAAAGGTGGAATAAGCTAGAGTTTCTTTGCTTTAGTCATCCAGTGTTTAAGAAAGCAGGGTTTCAGTCCATCAACCCCTTCTGTACCGGCGACGTCTTTTTCATTTTCTTCAAGCTATATATATATAGACGATTTTGTGCAGTTTAAGAAGGATCTGTGGTAGCAAAACGGGTTAAGTGAGATAGTTCGAAGCCTGTTCATTGCAGGAGGCCCTTTCTAAACTGAATACAATCACCTAGTAGTAGCCTGAATAGGTTAATTAAGAGCCAATGCGTAGCTCATAATTTCTCTGATGAACGATGATATAGATGTGTGTATGAGAATAAACAACCGTACACTAAACACTCATCAGGAAAATGCTTAGAAATTGGCCTGGAGTGGGATGTGGCAATGTAAGGAAAATAGAGCCCTAAAATATTGTGCCCGGAAGACGACAATGACATAAACTCTACGGACTTTGCGCGCGAAGAATCAATAGTCCCATTAGTTTTCAGGGGGGGAAGTTGGTTTTTCGAGTCCTCCTCCCTCATGTTAAGCCCTATTAGTTATGAGATTTCAAGACATTCGCCACATTAGTTAGGCGATTTTCAGACCTTTTGCCCCATTTCTTTGCCAATATTAAGATCTTTCGTGCCATTTAGGGGTCTTTTTTTCCTGGCGAGCGATAGCGAGCCTGTATTTGAAGAGGAATCGGCCTTTGGCCGGGACATTTTTCTACCGAAAAATGTACACATTTATCTTGAAATTGGGTCTAGAGGGTGTAATATTCAGCTTGATGGAAGTCTAGAGAACAAACTAAAACCCGGCCTCTCCTTAACCTATGGGGAGATAAGCACATCCGCACACACTATCTCCACACATAAGCCTAGTCTCCCTTAAATTAATATAAGGGAGGGTGGTTGTTTTTTCTCGACCCTATTCTCCCTCAACTTTAGCCCCTTTAGTTCTGAGATTTTAGGATGTTTGCCCCGGCCATTAGTTTGGCGATTTTAAGATCTTTAGCCCCGTTTTGTTTTACAATATTAAGACCTTTCATGCAATTTAAGTGTCAATTTGTTCCTGGCGAGCGACAGTGAGCCTGTAATTTAAGAGGAACATTTAAAAATTGATCTTGAAAGGGGAGGGGGGGGGGGGGTATTTTTAAAAGCTTAATAGAGATCTCTTTCCATTTGAGTCTGACTACTAATAGACGATCTTACTCAGCTTGGGAAGGGCCTCTATATATATGTATCAAGGGGGTCAAGTCTATCTCAGTTAACCCTATAGGGCTCTCAAAATTCCTTCCTAAGCTTAATAAAATCGTCCACTGAAAGCCAAAGTTACAGTTACTTGATCTTATAGCTCTCTCATTATGTTGCCTGCCATAACTTAATATATATATATATATATATGCTTTTGTTTTATCATTTCTAACATAGAAGCATATAGGCCTATGGGTATCATGAATGAGTTGCTATACGTCTTAAGGGGAGGTGTTTAGTTTGTTTCCTACTCCTCCAGCATTCTTAAAATTTCACCCCCTTGACCCTCTTTCAAGATAAATTTGTACATTTTTCGATAGAAAAATGTCCCGGCTTTCAGCCGGGACATCTTATATTACAGGCTCGCTATCGCTCGCCAGGATAAAATCGACACCTAAATGGCACGAAAGGTCTTAAAATTGACAGAAATGGGTCGAAAGTTCTTAAAATCGTCAAAATAATGGGGCGAACGTCTTAAAATCTCAAAAGCAATGGGGCTAGACATGAGGGAGAAAGGGGCTAAGAAAAAAGTCCCTCAAGTGGAAATCTCCCCTTAATTGCTATACTCGATTTTGGTTTTATATAGTGTCTGTTAATTAGGTCATGTACAAATAGGCAACCTTATTAATAAAATGTACTAATTGTGCAATAGGTAATTAATTATATGTAGGCCTATAATAATTGTTGTGAAAGTGAATGTTGAGGGTTCATACAGATATTCAGCTCTAGAATACCTGGACATGAATGTTATGCTGGCAGACTTCATGACTTGACTACCTCAGAAATAATGTCTACTTTGTCAAATATTTACAATCCCTCAAGGAGTTTGGGATACATTATTGAGTTGACAGTTATTGTATAGATCATAGATGCTTTCACATTATAATAATCTAAAGAATTGCAATCATAGGTATATAGCTGTAGATATAGCTGGTATGTCTTCTAAATTCAGGCTATTTTCGACTGAACATTTTGTATTTGTTCATATATAATGCATCCTCGGGTTGCTATGTAACAGTCCTATGATCCCTGTAAAGGAATATTGAATTTGTTGTAAAAAGAATGGAGAAAGTTGACCGCACTATACACAGTCTGTTGCACACACCATGGTGCCGCGGCCCTGAGGCTGACTGTTCTATCTTACAACACCATTATTGCTACGTACACTACACTATACCTTCCATAATATACAGAATACACAATTATTTCCAGTTATTTCAGCTAGGTTGATGTGCAGTTGTATCAAGGCAATACACTGCATATATCTCACAATTTGGAAGAATCAAATATAACTTTCCTAAAAATAAACGGCAGTGAGTTGGCAGAGTAGTTGTGACAATCCCAATTATGCTAAAACGTGTCTAAATAAATAAAACTCATCTTGAAATATATCTTAGTAACGACTGCATGATAAATAAGGAATAATAAAAACTAATATTGTCCTTTGACTCAGTTACCCTTCACGGCAACTGCACACTTTCCCTTGCCGCTCCCGATTGTCGTCTATAGTGTTGCCAATTTAGCTTCTTTCCCGCTAGATATAGAGGTATTTACTTCGATCTAGCGGCAAATTCTGACATCGAGCGACATGAATTGTAGCAATTTTATGGAGATTTGAGTATTTTTTTTAGCGATATTCTAGAGTTTGTGGCATGTTTCTAACGATTTTCGGCATTTATTTATTATCTTCTTGATATTTATATGTGCAGTTTGCTCGGAGTATTTCAGATCTCCAGATTACTGCACAGGCATAGAGTTGCTTGCTGAGGGGAAGGGAAGTTTGTTAGTTGAAAGGGATCTACAGATAGGATGTCTATATGAGTACAGTGAGTACAGGTATTGTACCCTACATAGTTTTAACTATAGGTCAAGGTCATAAAGGACTGGAACGTGTTTTGAGGGTAAATAAATAGGTAAGATGAGGATTGGTTATTAAGGTCTAATAGGAGATAGCGGCCTCCTAGTGAGTTTTGAGAACGGATCTAGCGCAATTTTGTGTTTTGATTTTGTAACTCTGTCGTCGTGTCCGCTTCCGGGCGGCGCTTCAGTGACGTTCACTCGTTCAGTCAGTCACCACCCGGCAACATGGAAGGTAAGGCTTATCTCACCGAGGAGTCCGCGTTCAAGAACCTCCAAGACTACTACAACAAGAATGGCAAGCAAATCAACATCCTGGACATGTTCAAGAAGGACCCGGAGAGGTTCAACAAGTACAGGTAACTATAGAAATGCTGTAAAATATGTTCCCGTTTTCGTCTGACGTTTCCCAGCTGATCGGCTCAAGTTGCCAGGTAGTGTTAATGTTTCGGTTAATTTAATGGGTTTCTCCTAATACATATGTTGATTTATGTGCGTGTGTGGTGTGTACGTGGCTGTGTGAGTGGCTGTGTAGGTGTGTGTACGTGTTCTATAATACTAGCGGTATATCCGTCACCTTGCCTTGCCCTTGGGTGTCCTTGACAGCACCGGTGTCTGGCTGGGGGGAAAATTAAATAATCCATAAATTCCTCGGTGGTAATTAGGCTCAGGCTAGGCTTGATTGCCTAGATTATACACGGGTTATGACGGAGTTTTATTTATATACGGTCGTCAGAAGATCCTAACCTCCCAGAAGTCTTTAACAGTTTAACTTTAGTTGCTAGGCTAATGAGGCACTTAGGCTAGTTGTTTTATTGGTAGTTTGGTAGGATTAAGCTGCAGGTAGGCTATGGAATTATGTATGAATGGTTTATGGTACTGTAGACTATATAGATTCGGTAAGAGTTGTTCCCCAGGCTGCCTGGCCGAACAGCCCCAAGGTCCCGAGCAAGGTCAAGGCCATAGAGTGCCCCCCACAAAACCCTACCTGCTTACCACTAACAAAACCCAGGTGACCGAAGCCACTCTAAGGCAGGGAGCTGAGGAGGGCGCGGAAACGCCCGGGAAACCAAAGCCCCACCCAAGGCCCTGTGCCCCTCGGCAATTATGAAGGGAAAGTTGAGGGGCAAGGGAAAAATGTGACGCTTTGGCTCCCAATCTGCCAACTTTTAGGTTGGCAGTAGGGAGGTCGATCCACGGAAAAGACGCCGTCACTTGAGATCTTGAAGATATATAAGTAAAAGGAACAGTCGGAGTAAGCTATGGGTATGGCAGAGATCGCTCAGCTCTCACTCTGATAGACCATCCCATCACCACATAACTAGAACCCAATCCTCTCGGCATCGGCTAGGAAAGGCCCTAGAAAGCCGCCTTTGGCGGGGGGATAGCTCCACTACTTCAACTCCTTTCGGAGTTGGGCACCCACCTTTCGGTAAGAGTTGTGTTATCAGGCGTACCCTCGCACCACACCCGTTTTCTGTAGAACATTTTGTTGTGATGTACATTATTGGGTGTGTTTTTTCACTTGCACATAGCCTACTCATACATACATACATACATACATACATACATATAAGTTTAAAGACTGCTTCGTCCACAGAGAGTGCGGTTACAGTCTCGCGACTTAGATGGCCAATGGCGGCATTCCAGGCAACCCTGTTGAGGCCTGCCTCTGTTGTCGAGTTCTTTATTTTTTAGATCGGACCGGAGTAGGCTACCTGATCCCGGCAAGAATGTAGTTACCGGGTGTACCGCCCGTCTTGTTTACACTACGCGGACGCTCAACATCCCGTCTATTTTGACTGCCTTTAGATACAAAAATACATTACCCTAACCAAACAACCTAACCTAACCTAGTACTGTATTATAGATTTATACCGGTAAGTATTTATTTTATAAGTATTTATAGATGATTTATGTTGTATGTCTGTAGTGGTACACCCGGTAACTACATCCATCCCCTGATCCCACATCTTTCTAGGGCTTCCCCTATGCACATGTTTGAATAATTTAACACGTCTGTCACTGTGTGGCCCTGTGGGGGCGGTTAAATTCCAGCAACCTTTCGCGGCGATACTCGCATTGTCACACGGCACACGCTCTCGGTCACGATCGTTATGGCGCTATGCATCTAATTTGACCGTTTTTTTTACTGAATTATCCCATAGCCAGCTGTTATTTCATTTGCCCCATGCTAAGGCCGTGGTGGTCAAGTGGTGAGCACGCTCGCGTGTGAATCTGAAAGACCCGGGATCGAATCCCTGCCACGGCGGACATTTAGTGGGTGCGGTAGTACGTCTTAGCATGTTTCACATGCTTGCACCCAGTCAGGGGACATCCTGACGACGTATACAGACAAAACACACATAACAAAGCCACTCCAACACCTTCCTCTCTCTCCAACACCCCTTCTCCCCTCTCAACACTCTTCTCTGAGCTATTGCTGATAAAAATGGCATGTTCAGTCCTGTAAAGAATCGTAAGATTCAGAGTCTTAAAGATTCCAGGACTAGCTCATTAGCGGCGGATCCCCAGATCGACCGTGGTGATTGTCACCTAAACATCTACAAAACTAAACTAAATTATGCTGGCATTATACATAATGATGTCAATAAGTCCCAAAAGCGGTTAAATTATAAGTACCGTACTGTAAACGTAACGGTCATGACCCAGAGCGTAAGGATATCGCCGCGAAAGGTTGCTTGAATTTAACCCAGTTAAGTTGTCAGGTACTGTGGGCCTGTGGCTTTTGGTGTACGGTAGTTGTTAGCACACTCCGCTCAAAAGTACAAAACACGCCGGCCTTTGATCCCGGGCAGGTGGAGATTTTTGGGCTATCTCTTCAGTCTTTACACCTGATATCTCTGTTCACCTGGCAGTAATAAGATCTGGTGGAGATGTTTCATCATGTTTGGGCAGTCTTTTCACACCCAATGCCTCCATTCACCTGGCAGGTGGGGTTGTTTGGGCAGCCTCTTTACACTCAGCAGTAAATATAGCAGATACTGTTTTGGACAGTCTCTTCACACTCAATACCTCTGTTTACCTAGCAGTAAATAGGAACAGCAGACATTTGTGACATCCTATCTAGGATTATTAGACTGTGGTAATGGTAATGTATCGAGTCTTTTAGTAACTAAAACCAATACCGGTATAATACAGTACAGTACCGTAGTTTTCATGTGAGCGTTATTTCATAAGACTGTGTTCCACAATGCTGGTACAGTATGACAGTTTCTTAAAGTAAAGTTGTACAGTATATGAATTCAGCCACTTAAGATACTCTACCTTAAGTATGGTTTCTGATACTAATGCAAATACTGTAATCACAGAAGTGTTGACGGAAAAATGTTGGCCATTGAAAACTGATGATCAAAACTCTCTGATCTCTTCGGGTTATCAAGATATTTTGTTTATTATTTAGGATTTTGATTGCCTTTGCCTTTTTCAAGCAAAGCATTTTTGTGTAGTTTACCCCCCTAGTCTAAAATAAATGCTCTCCAGAACACCTTGAACCTTAAATTTGCCTTCAACCTAAATTTGTATAATTTTAGGTAGAAAAAATGTCCCAGCTAAAGAATGATTTCTCCTAAATTGCAGGCTTGCTGTTGCTCACCTAGAAAAAAAATCAATACCTGAGTGGGGTAAAGCTTCCTATAGCCTAATTGCCAAACTAATCAGGTGAAACATCTTAAAATCTCCAAAGTAATGGAGGGTTCAAAGATATCCCCCTCATATCAAATAGGGTTAATATATGAGCATTGAAATTGCTAAGACAAGTCTGACTAGAATTTAACTTTGGTTTTTGCATTTTTTCAGTTTGAAGATATCCACACCAGGAGATGGTGACATTTTGTTTGACTACAGCAAAAACCGCATCAATGAAGAAGTTATGAAGCTGCTGCTGGACCTGGTTAGTTATTTGTTTGTTTTGTACAACTGGTAATATAGTAAATACTGTATAGGTAATCCAGTACCAGCATCTACTGGTATTTAGGACTGTCGACCGTACAATAATGAAAAATGGGAAACTGATTAACTTGCTCATGTAGTAATGTAGGCTACACCCGATGTGGTGGATTGTGTTCTTTTATTTAAAATTTTACTTTAAGCATTGTTTCCGAATAGTGATTTTGATTAGTTATTTTGTCTTTTTACTGTGTTCGTATAAGTTTTGGTTTGTTTATTTATTATTTTGAAAGTTTTACATTATAATACATTTATCTTGATCTTATCTTACGCACACACACACTCTGATATACAATATCATTTTAATCTTTGCATTCCATTAGCAGTGATATTTCTTATCACTTACGTCACAGGCTTACTGCTGATAGAGTAAAAGATAAAGCTTTCTTGAAATGTGTGAGATGAGAGAGAGACAGAAAGATGGAAAGAGAGAGTAAAAGATAAAGCTTTCTTGATATTGGTGAGATGAGAGAGAGAGAGCACTATACACACCTCAAGGTCAAAATATTCAGTGATGTTGATGTGTTGTAATATTCTGTCATCATCAACCTTGTAGACATTGCTCTCTCCTTGTACGGTCACACCCATTCATACAAACACTAAAGATGTTGTATTGTTATTGAATTAACTGAGGGGTATGTCCTTTTGTTCATACAGTAGTTGATAATTCAGTATAATGTTCAGTTGGGCACATGAATTCGGACCCACCTCGTGATTTTATGTATTGAAGTAACAATGATTGATTACACAAGAATTCGGACCCACCTCGTGATTTTATGTATGGAAGTAACAATGATTGATTACACAAGAATTCGGACCCACCTCGTGATTTTATGTATGGAAGTAACAATGATTGATTACACAAGAATTCGGACCCACCTCTTGATTTTATGTATGGAAGTAACAATGATTGATTACACAAGAATTCGGACCCACCTCGTGATTTTATGTATGGAAGTAACACTGATTGATTACACATGAATTCGGACCCACCTCGTGATTTTATGTATGGAAGTAACAATACTGTAGTATGATTGATTACACAAGAATCATTTGTTGTTAAGTAACACCCCGTTCTTAACATTAAGTGCGCGGAATTTCGATGTGAGTATCCTAGGTTCGAGTCCTTGGAGTGCCACATATATTTGTTGATTTCATTGAGTTTAGAAGTGAAGTTGGTTGGTGAAAAAACAGAATAATTACAAACCCCAATGCACTTGAATAAACTAATGAAAGCATATGGTCCTCCAGGGGTTCGAACTCGGGACACCAAATCCAGAACATAAGCATCTAAACCACCAACATAGTGATTCCATATACCTGAATGGATGAAATATGTACATACCGGTATAGGCCTAGGTGATATCTAGTTCTCTTTCACAAGTCAACACTCGGTTATTGTATCACCTTTCTAACATAATTAAGATTATGGCTTCATTGCAGAACTTTACTATGTGATTGTACCGTACCACCTTCCTTCTCCAGGCCCGCGCCCGTAAGGTGGAGGCGTCACGCGATGCCATGTTCTCCGGCGAAAAGATCAACTTCACCGAGACCCGGGCGGTGCTGCACATAGCTCTCCGTAACCGTTCCAACACCCCCATCATGGTGGACGGACAGGATATCATGCCCGGAGTTAATGCTGTTCTAGACCACATGAAGGACTTTTGTGGCAAGGTACTGTAGTTTATTATTATTTTATTATGCTCTGTCTTGAGTCGGCCGCCCCCACCCCCAAAAAATAGAAAAATGGGGATTGGGCCAGACCTATGAGAGTTCCGTATGGAGCTCAGTGGTCTGGTTAATCTGCTCTACATAACTAACTGGGGATTGGGCCTGAATAAATAGATAGATCGATAGATATGGATTTTACAATAGTATTAGGGATCTGATGAGAGTAGCTATAACTTTGTCATGGCATTTGTTTCATAAAGTTTATTGGGGACCTGGCATATAATTAGATCTATTATTTATTTCATTTATTCTTTTATTGTGGGGGATTATCTAGTATGCTCTTTCAAGTTTACAGATATTTTAACTAGACATAATTATGATTGATGGATAGTTTTGCCAATTACCGTACTGCAATATATTCTTTATCCATGGCTAACTTTTTCCCTCCATTAGTTATTTACTATACAGTCAAAATAATATGAATTCAAATATAGACTTTATTATTATCCTCCTCCCATAGAAAACACCGTCTTTATATTATCCTCCTTTTCCTCCCATGCAGGTAATCTCCGGGGCGTGGAAGGGTTACACCGGGAAGTCCATTACCGACGTGGTGAACATCGGCATTGGAGGGTCGGACCTGGGGCCACTCATGGTCTCCGAGGCTCTCAAACCTTATGCAGTCGGACCCAACGTTCACTTTGTCTCCAATATTGATGGCACGCACATGGCCAAGACACTCAAGGTTAGTGTCTTGATAGCGTAATGCATAAATACGCGGAATTTCGGTGTGAGTATCCTAGGTTCGAGTCCTTGGAGTGTCACATGTATTTCTTTATTTTATTAATTGAGTTTAGAAGTAAAGTTGGTTGGTGAAAAAATATGAACATTCTTTACTCTTTACAATTTGCCAACTTTATCTTTTGTATTTTTTTATTTCATAGGGTAACTTACTGATTCTGATGCAATAGTACTGCACAAATTATTCCCAGAACTCGAGAAATATACAAGGGATATAATTTTCCAACTCTGTACCTCTTATGGATCACTGTTTATACTGTATACTAATTTATGTAGCTGGTAGAATTAAGAATGGGGAGTGTATAGTACCCATGACTAATACCATCTCCTCTGTTAGCCTTTGTGAAATTGGATTAAATGTCATGGTTCCTTCCCCTAGATCCTGAACGCCGAGACGACCCTGTTCATCATCGAATGAAAGTCGAGAGAGAAAAAAGAGACCATCACCAACGCTACCTCCGCCAAGGACTGGTTCCTCGCTACTGCCAAGGATGTAGGTGCTGGTGTCATTATTCTCTCTCGACCTCCCTCCTTTGTAGTCGATTGGTGTCCCTCCCTCCCTTTGCAGTCAATTGGTCTTTCTCTTCCTCCCTCTCTTGCAGTCAATTGGTGTCTCTCCCTCCTCTGTGCGCTCTCTCACTACGTTTCATAAGTTCATATTTCTGTACCTGATGTTGCAATAATACCTACAATATAGTCCTTTTCTTTATGTGCTTCTTATCTTAGGTTCTCATCACTGATTAATTTGAAGATATATGAAAACCATTGAGGAGGTTGAGTAGTATTTGTTCACTTCCAATTCCACTAATCTTGCACTCACAAAGTTTTTGTGACACCTCCCCAATATTTTGGTTGACTATTACAGGTATAAAAATACTTCATCATCTTTCTTATGGTGCAATATGAACTTAATCCATAACTACCCGTGGAAGAAAAAAAATCCTAGTAATTTTGTTTTTATATACGGTACAAAGAATCATCATAAAGAATTATCATTACTGTAACATTTGTTTTGAGGATGATAATCTGTTCCATCCTGTCCTAGTATATTTTCAGTATCTGACCATTTAGATTTATGTAGGATAGACTAACCTAGTCATACAAAAGAAGTACAGTAACTTAGTTCATGAAATTGATTAACCCTCTCACATCCTTATGACGCAGAGGTTGCCAGATTAGCAATAAGAAATAGATTACTCTCACTCTTATAATTACCTCTCCAAAATTAGTTTTCTGCCCACAGCTAACTCAAAGACAACTGCAGAGGTTGAAGTAAATAAACTAAAGGTTTACAAATACCCCTGATGGTAACAATGGCTTTAAAGTATCCCTAATAGGCTCAAAAATTGCGTCAGGACGTGAGAGGGTTAAAATAGCAGTACAGTACTGTATTACCTACAAAATATTAGCAACAGTTGATGTTTTTTTACAGCCCTCTGCCGTGGCCAAGCACTTCGTGGCTCTCTCCACTAATGGGCCCAAGGTGAAGGACTTTGGCATCGACGAGGCCAACATGTTCGGGTTCTGGGACTGGGTCGGGGGGCGCTACTCCCTCTGGTCTGCCATTGGTCTTTCTATCGCCCTACACATCGGCTATGACAACTTTGAGAAGCTGCTGGCCGGAGCTCACTTCATGGACAACCACTACAAGACCGCTCCACTGGAAAAAAATGTAAGTACCGCCAAATGCTATACTGTAGTTCGACGACTTAAGGGGAGATAGGCTGGTTTTTCTGGCCAGGTCTAGTGAGGAAATAAGAAAATACTGTAGATGAATAAATTAATTAATAGACCAAAAAAAACAAAAAAAAACAGCCACTGTCCCCTTAATAAGAAGTTATGCCATTTTCTTATAGTTTTGTCTTCCTCACTATACAGTTTTGGCATGATCATGTCCTTCTCGCTTTACTCAAAATTTAATAGCCGATAAATTTAATGCATTTTTTCACATATAGATTTTTATTTAGTGCGTTGTTTCGATAATTTGTATTTTATTAACGAGTTATATTTATTTGAACGGTAACTTTTGAGTTAGTTTTCAAGTTTTATCTTTTAATTTCTCATGATCTTGTCTTCATTTTATTTCATTGTACATTTGTCTTCTGATGACCTGCTTATTGTACTTAAATGTTCTTTGGTCAGATCCCGGTACTGATGGCCATGTTAGGTGTGTGGTACAGCAACTTCTACGGTGCCGAGACCCACGCCATGCTGCCTTATGACCAGTACCTCCACCGCTTTGCTGCGTACTTCCAACAGGGTGACATGGAGTCCAATGGAAAGTACGTTCTCTTCTTATGTTCCTAATTGTGTTTTAGATGTGAATTTGTGTTTTTGTTGTGTTGTGTTGTCCCTGTTCGGGCTCTGTATTGAGACATTTTTGCACTGAAAAATATACCGTACAGTATTAATTTAGCTTTAAGGGGGTCTGGGAAATGTTTCCAAGTCTATGGGGTAAATTGAAAATATATTATTCTAAAATGGTAAAAACAATTAAAACTCTCAATAATAATTAAACAAAATATCATAATAACCCCCAATACGTTACACCAGATAGTGTTAACAATAAACATACTCCTGTTGACCAGATATGTGACGCGCAGTGGTCGGTCAGTGGAGTACAACACTGGACCTATTGTGTGGGGTGAACCAGGCACCAACGGTCAACATGCCTTCTATCAGCTCATCCACCAGGGTACCAGACTCATCCCCGCTGACTTCATTGCTCCCGCCAAGACCCACAACCCCATCGCTGACAATTTACATCATAAGGTTGGCTTCCATGATGGCAAACGAGAGCCATTTCTTATCCAGTCTAATACCTTAGTCCCTTCTTTAAAGTCATTATTATAGGTAGCGCCAACGAACTTGACAAAAATCTTGATCACGGACCTCTTTGTATCTCAAAAGGGCCTAGAGCAAACTGGCTATAAATATCCACACCTATTTCCTTATGGGGTCTTCCCAAATGATAGAAATGTCAGCTCGATTGCTTTCATTCATTTTGAGTTATGAGAAGTTAAGGGGTCAAGATTATTAT